>JANQAP020000578.1:186121-197900 GCA_026874005.2 Erythroxylum coriaceum
ATGATTTTCTTCATCTTGATCATGATGATTGAATGTAAGTTTCATTGTTTGTATTGTTTCAAATGTTAATAAGATAAATATAGGTCTTATGTTGTTAATATTTTAGTTATGTTAATTTACGATGACTATAAGCATATTTTTAATGTTTCAGTGATGTTTTTACGATAGTTGATTATTTTGACAACATCTTGATCCTGACAATTTTTGTAAATAAATTGTTTTTGTTATTTGAAATGATAAGAATATAATTGTCTGATGTTGTTGATGTTTTACACAGGTTCATTATAATGGCACCTGGTCAAAACAAAGGAAAGAGGGTGGTAATGAGTGATGAAGTTCCTCCCTCAAAATAACCAGCAATTGCATCATCATATGAGGAAAGTCAGCAACAACAACCTTTAACAACATCGTTTGGTAGTCATGAAAGATCTTTAGGTCTGTTCTTGATAACCAAACATATTTACATTTATGCTCTCATTACATGTTTAGTGTGTTTTTATCATTATGTGTTTTTTCAAGTTCTAATACTGGGCTCAGAAAACAAGGTAGAGGTAAGACAAAAGGAACTTAGTTGCAACAGATGAATGTTGTAATGAATACCAAGTTGTCAGTGATGATTGACCCCACACAAGGGCACCCAGTGGATAAGATCTAAGCTGTAAAATTGGCCAGTGAGTTGGGCGTCGTCGTGAGGAATGAATTGCCTTGCCTTCAGCATGTCAGGCGGTTGAAGGAAGACAACTTATTACAAAATGCTTTGGATAAAGTTTCAGTAATTTTTCAACATTACGTATTGTTAAAGTTTCATTTAACCTAGGCTATGTTATCCCTAATGATTAAAAACTATTAGTTGCCACAAATAAATCAGAAACATAACGATTACGTATTGTATTTGACTCTAGCAATGGGTTCATACACAAAACAATCAAATAAAGCATTCAATCATTCTTACACAATACCCAATTCAATAAACACAAGATAACATAATCAATTCCTAAGAGAGAAAGAACAACAAACATAATGGAGAGAATGCTTAATCTGGTTCTTCAGCATCGATATCACCTCTGAATAGGCATCAAAAAGCTTAACCCTCCCTGAGTCTCCAAAGGATTGAAGCTTTTCCCCTTCTCTTTTTCAAAACTGAGACCTCACGACTCCAAAATGCTTCGTTAAACCATTCATAAGTTTCTGTCGTCGCAACATATCCATTTATATTAAAAACTAGGGTTCGGGGAAAGCTAGCCAAAGTCACGAGTGTGACTGTGTTGCTCACGGCCGTGAATGCCCTAGTTGAGGGCTCACAACCATGAGCCTTTGTGTCATGGGCGTGACTAATATGTCACATCTATGACAAAGTTGTCATGGTCATGAGAGATGAGTCATGGTCATGAGAGATGAGTCACGGTCATGACAACTTGGTACATGGTCGTGAGTCTTGCATCTTCAATTCTTTTTAGCATTTTCTTGTCTTCTCTTCTTTTAATCCTCCTTCTTCTCACTCTATGGAGACAAAGGAGTGTGAATCTCAAGAAGACAGCTCACATATTGTGCTTTTCACTCACTTTATCTCTTTCGCTTCTGAATTGTACCTAAAACCAAATATGAAATAAAGTGAATGTCTTAAGCATTTCATATCATTAGTCATTAAATGTTATGGAATAAAGGTATAATCAATTAAGCATATATCAATTTCTCCCACACTTGGCTTTTGACTGTCCTCAGTCAAAACTTGAAAATCAAAGTCTCAACCCAAAACATTTACTCGTTTTCCATATTTCCCAAGAATAAATAGTCATAAGCAAAGATGAATAAGTTCTAAAACCATAGCAAGAACTCAACATTCAATTCTTTTACTCATGATCAATCAATAATCATCACCTTTAGAAATTAAGCAATCTAGAGGTAGACTTGACAAAATGTATTTAAATAAAATGGATCCATAGGTACACTCCAATACCATTCATGATCGTGACATTCCACAACTTTGCGTATCATTTCATTTCTCCACCACTAAGATTCACATGCATAATTATGAATCAAAGCAATTTTCACGGTTATAATATGGGAAAGGGTAAAGTAAGATGTATTTGGATAGTGTGGCATAAAAGTCATCAAAGCTAGTGAAGTAAAAGGAACATTCAATGCAATATCAAGCACAAAAACCAACACTCACTCACAATTGTGTACATCAACTATAATGAATGCAAAAACTATATTTATAGCTCAAATTCAAGCTCTCACACCATAAACCACATGAAGCATGATTAATTAGAAGGGATTACTCATAAAAATTGATGATAACAATACATTGAAACTATAAGAAGTGAACCTTCCAAAACAACATCTACCTCATATGCAACATACTCAAATCACCCATTCAATACAATTTTAGGAGGAGAAACTAATTATGAATAACTTTTCAAAACAATTGCATTTCCTCCTTGATAACATTTTTTCCTTTCTTTCTTTTTCTTTTTCTTTCTCTTTTTCTTTTTCTTTTTCTTTTTCTTTTTCTTTTTCTTTTTCTTTTTCTTTTTCTTTTTCTTTTTCTTTTTCTTTTCTTTTTTTCTTTTGCTTTTTCTTTTTCTTTCATTTAAAAATTGAAAGAGGCTATATTAACCTTAAAATTTGTTGACAAGACATAAAATAGCATTTCAACGATTGTAACCAACCCACATATATGTATAATGCATCCACAATTATCAACAATCAACAAATTCTCCTTTAGCTTTAAGGCTTAGGTAAAACATTTGGTTAGCTGTAAAGCATGTAATGTGTGTAGCACAAAAAGAAAGGATAATAAACGTCAAGGGGGTTTAACAAAGGGAAAATTCGTATCGATGGGTAGGCTATTTGGCTAATGTAGTTTATAAAAACAAACAATGCCTATATCATTTTCATGTTAATACATGTGATAAAAATGTGGTCTTGAATAGAAAATCAAAGCAAAGTCAGGATGTACATATTGTGAAGGTCACACATAAACAAAAGGCAATGAGACTGATATGGATGTGTCAGTCTATAAAGGCTCAAAAACTCACTGACTTGTGTCTATCACTACTCACTACTCTTCTAAAGTTAATGTATATTGACCAATCACAAGAGAAAAAGTACATGCTAAGTTGCCATGGATTCTTCTAGTCAATTCACTCTCTAATCTTGACTATATAGTCCTAGAAGTAACAGAAAAATGAGAAAATGCTTGTTTGTTTGTTTGTTTGAGTCTCTCTCTCTTTTTGTTTGAAAACTTAAAAACATGTAAGAAGAAAACAAACTTAAAAACACATATGCATATAAGAAACAAATCTAAAAATGTAAAGGAAAAGAAATAAACTTCCCTTGAGTTGCCTCCTAAGTAACGCCTTTGTTTATTATCACTAGCTTGACTCCTCGTTTTTCTCATCACGTGACAAAATTATGATCTCTAGGTGTCATATGCACTTCCTCCATATGAGGCTCTTTAAGATAGGGCCTTAGTTGATGATCATTCACATACATTGACTTCCCTATCTTCAAATTTCCAATATATACTGAGTCCATACACTGAAAATATCTCAAATATTTTTTCACCCTTTTCTTCCTCATTTAATTTCTCTAATCTACTAGGTAAAGGTGAAGGGTCAGTCTTACGAACAATTATGGACTCAGTACTTGGAGCTAAATGATGTATCCTTTTCTCCTTCAAGCTCTTTCTCCACTTCTTCTTCACAAACAATTCCTTAAGTAGTGTTTTCAAGATTCCTAATCTCCTCTTCACTTTGTAAGATCTCTGCACTAAATTCCCTTAGGTACTCCTCAGGTTGAGATGGTTGCATTTCTTCGCTTTGTGATGCTAGGTGGTCGAGAGTTTCTGTCATCGGACCCACTTGGCTTAACAAGTTGTAGATTCTCGACATTGTATTTGGTATAATTGAATCACTTCCTGCTAGAACTGCTAGAACTACTATACACCCTGTTAAAATTGCAAAGTACTAGTAATCATAACATTAACCAATTCTTCCAAAGATGTACCTAAGTTTTGTTGGTTCTCCAAATCTTGGATGTTAAACTTTGTATCCTACTAAAATTACCTTCCATCATGCTGAAATTGTAGAGTATTATGTTGAAACTGTAGATTATTATGTTGAATTTGAGTATTTTTAGCAGCCATAACATTAAGTAATTCTTCCAGAGATGGACCTAAGTCATAGTAAGAAGCTTCCGATCTATATGGAAATTACTGTACATCCTGCAAACTATTATGAAACTAATTTTACCAGTTATCCCATTCATAACTAAAGTACATATGATCACTCCAAACTTGGTTATAAGATTAGGAATATAAGTTATTAAAAAAATTACATCTGTCTATGAAATTTTTTTAACACATAAACACTAAACAAAAAGTGAAAATATCATAAAATAACTAAAAAGAAACCAGTTATAAGCAAATATTTACAAAACACTAATTAAAATCAAGAACTAAAACTAAAGCACCTCACTTCCCAACAACGATGCCAAAATTGTAGTAACGCATCATAACACAACTTAAAATAACTAGACCTATAACTATAGTAGTGATGAGTCTAGGTCGATCCCACAGAGAGTATATAGTTAGCTTTTGTTATGAAAAGAATTTGTGTTTAGGTTATGAGGGTTGATTTTTAAATAAGAAAATAAAACTAATTAGAGAAAACATTCAAAAATGATGAAAATTGATGAATATGTTAAGAACCCAATGATCGATTCATTCTCGACCTACATGATTAAACATAGCTCATTGAATTGTTATTCTCATACCTCTCCTGGCAGCTATTAATCATAGGTTAATAATAAGCTATGTTAACCCCAGTTTTCCCTTAGGTTATGTTTAATTAAGAAGAGCTCGTTAATTAAACCTAGCTATCGAACAACTTAAAACAAGCTCTCTAGATTTAATTAGACAACTGCATTACTAGTTAGGAAAATAAATTAATTAAGGCAACAATCACACAAGTTCAAGTCATTTAACCTAGGTTATGTTATCCCTAATGGTTAAAAACCATGAGCTACCACAAATGAATCAAAAACACAATAATTACGTATTGTATTCGATTCTAGCAATGGGTTCATACATAAAAACAATTAAAAAGAGCAGTCAATCATTCTTACATAATACCTAATTCAATAGTCATATGATAATATAATCAATTCCTAAGAGAGAAAGAACAAAAAAAATGGAGAGAATGCTTAACTGGGTTCTTCGAAGTCGATGTCACCTCCGAACCGGCATCAGGAAGCTCAGCCCTCCATAGGTCTCCAAAGGAATGGTGCTTTGCCTCTTCTCTTCTTTAAAACAGAGACCTCATAACTCCAAAATTCTTTGTCAAATCATTCATAACATTCTGCCATCAAAAAGATGTTTTTATACTCAAAAGTAGGGTCTGGGGATAGCTGGTCAAAGTTATGGGCATGAACGTATTGCTCACAGCCTTGAATGGCCTGATTGAAGGCTCACGGCTGTGAGCCTTTGTATCATGGGTGTGTGACTAACGTTTTCACATCTATGACACATTTTTCATAGGCGGGACTAATGTGTCACGGCCATAACAACATGGTGCATGGTCGTGAGTCTCACATCTTCAATTCTTTTTGGAATTTTCTTATCTTCTCTTGCTCTAATCCTTCTCCTCCTTGCTCCATGAAGACAATCGAGTATGAATCTCAAGAAGATAGCTCAAATATTGTGCGTTGGACTCACTTTAGCTCTTTCGCTTCTAAATTGTACCTAAGACCAAATATGGACTAAAGTCAATGTCTTTAAGAATTTCATAGCATTAATCACTAAGTGTTATGGAATAAATGTATGATCAATTAAACATATATCAATTTCCTTCCTGACTTCCTTCCGTTATCTTTCTCAGATTTCCTGTTGTTTCATTATTCTTTTTGTTCCCCTATTTTCATTTTTAGTTTCCCACATTTCTCTAAGTTTTTGTAGGTTGTTTTCCTTTAATTTTTATTATTTCCTTTTTTAGTATAATGTTACGCCCTAAGCCTCTATCTCCTGACCACTTCCTACCACGCTTTTATAACTCTCCCCTTTTTTACTTTTGTTGTCCCTGACAACAACAACTCAATGACTTCACCATTAGTACTAGACCATCACTTGCCTTATACTCTTCCCTCTATTGACCCTCCTAGTAATGTCACAATTAGGAAGACATGGCTATAAGTTTTAGGGGATGCTTCTCCCTTGAAAAAAACTCCAGTACTATCCCCCCAGAATATAGAATGAAATTGTTATAGTCCATCATCCAATTGATATTTTAATGGGAGGAGCCACTAGATAGGATACCACTATTATTGTATTCTTTACGAACAAGAAATTGTCTTTTTTTAGTGTTAAACACTTAGGCTTATTGCCATTAAAAATAGCAAGGAATTTAAGAAGTTCTAGTTAATAAGGAGAATATTTTTCTATTCAAGTCTAGATCAGTAGAATAAGCTAAAAAATCATTAAGGCTCGACTTTGGCATTTCAACAATTAGCCTCTTTTCATTTAAAAATGGAAGTCTAGTTTACAACTCTAAAACATTAAACTAAAGAAAATCTCACTATAGATTAATATTTATAACATTATATTAGGGTATTAGATAACCAAAGGGATCAACCATTTAGCTACTTACTTAGACAAACTACTATGTCTAAATGAAGCAATTGTCAACTTGAAAAGGGTAGCCTACGTGAGAGTTTGTATCCTGACAGACATTTAACAAAAACTTCCTAAAAAGATCACCCTCTTAAGAATGGATTTTGAAGACTTAGTCTCTCTAACATATTCATGGAGACATAATTAATCTAAATAAATTAAAAAAACTAGGAACTTATAAGGAGGAAATTTTCAACAGGTGAACATTATGAGCTTATAAAATTATAATTTGAAGAAAATGTTACTAATAAAGAAGGAACTAATGATGAAATAGAAGGAGCAAAACTAATTCCAAAGGAAACCTAGCAAGAATGAGACATGGGGTCTAAAGGTTCAATGTTACTTACATATATTAAAAGAATCTCACTATCTAGTTCAGCTTATCCACACTTTTTAGAGAATGATATAAGAAATATAGAGAAAATAAATGGGAACACTATGGTCATAAACCATAATGAACTTGTATTAGGGGATTTACCCCTTATACGCTTAAGGGAAGAGGTATTACAAGTACATAAGTTCATTATTAAGGTACAAATCTCACCCTTGAAGACCACAAGCACAACTTCCTAGACATGGATATAAGTAACGAGCATTTTGATCCTAGAATAGGTAATAATTTTAAACTTCTGAATAGGAAGAGATAAAATAGAAGAAGGGCTCTAAATATGCCTCTCATCTATTACAATATTATCATAAAATTTAAAAGAGCTTAATTGTCTTAAGAAACTACTAGCTTTGCAAGATAGTTTAGGAGTTGTTAAACCTTTTTTGTGGGACTTTTAGAAATTAAATTAAAAGAAGAAAGATGGTAAAGCTTAACATTTTTGAGAAGCAATGGAATTTAATCTTTAACTACCAAAATCTCTATAATGGAAGAATTGTGATTGCATTTAACCTTAAAAAGATTGAAGTGGTTCATTCAATCACTAAGGATTTATTTATCCATTTGTTTACTAGAATGAAAATGGATAAAATTGATGTCTAAGTCACATTCATACATACTTTTAATCATGCATTCTAAAGAACCAATTTGTGAGATAAACTAAAGGATTTAGGAGTTGATATAAACTTACTTGGAATTATACTTGATGATTTTAACATCATACTCCATCTTATAGGAGCTAAAGAAAATTTATACATCAGGAATTTCTTTAAGGACTTTAGGGATTGTGCTAGCTACATTTAGGCGACAAACTTGAAAATAAAGGGACTCTTTTACATATCGAGTAACAATAAAAAAGAAAGATGGCTCCTGAGGAAAAAGATTAACAAGGCCTTGTGAATGACTTATGGATGTCCACTTTTCTAGATAGTATAACCCTCTTTTATAATCCATTTTTTATCACATTGAAATAGTGATTCAAAACCTATCAAATTCTGCAATAAACAAACATCCATTCAGTTTCAATAATTTTTTTACTGAAGTGGATGGTTTTGAAGAAGGTATCACAAGAGGGATTAACAATGAAACTCAAAGGCACGAGCTTTTTACTTTTATAAAAAAGCTTCAAAAGATAAAGGATGAATTAAAGGTCTTAAATAAGAGTAAATTTGAGAACACTTAGTAGGTAGTAATAGAAGTAAGGGAAAGATTGGATAAAGGTCAACATAACCTCTATAATTTGAAAGCTATTTTATTGATCTACGCTCAGAAAGTAGAGTATAATCGTTACCTTTAGAAACAAAGGGCCAGAGTGCTTTGGTTCAAAGATGGTGATAAAAATACATCCTTCTTTTATAAATTAATAATTAAAAGGAAAAATATCAAAAGAATTATCTCTTAAAGATGAAATGGGGGTTAAAATAGAATCTCAATAAGGTTTACTTTAAGAGGCATTCAATTTCTTCTCTAATACTCTTGGTTCTCTTACAAACAATCCCTCCTCCATTAGCTTACTTGAATTTATTATCAAGAAGCAATTCACTGGTTTAAAGGTTGAATTTCTAGCTAAACCTTTCACTACTAGATATATAGAAGAAGTCTTATTTTTCTAACAATCCCAACAAGGCATTATACCCTGATAAGTTGAATAGATTTTTCTTTTAAAAATTTTATCCTCTTATAAAAACTGTAGTAACTAAAACAATTTTAAAATTCTTTCATCAAGGTAAGATGTTGAAAGAGGCTAATAAAACCTTTATTTGAATTATTCCTAAGGCCCTTTTCCTTATACATTGAAAGAATTTAAACCTATATCTCATTGTAACATAATTTATAAGGTTATTTCTACGTTGACTGCAAACATACTCAAGTTTTTGCTTCCCAAATACATTGATTCCTTCCAAGGGGCCTTTTGAAAAAGTAGATAGATATGAGACACTATTTTATTATCCTTGGAGCTCTTTATAAGTTAGGAAGCATTTGTCCAAGAATTATGCACTTAAAATTAATCTACATAAATAATTTTACTATATAGATTGGAATTTTCTAATCAACACTTTGGAAGCCTTGGAATTTCTAACTGTTTTATTAGATAGGTTGAGTAATGTTATACTTCAATATCCTATAGTAATTTAGTGAATGGAGAACCTACAAAGCTTATTAAGGAAGCTACTAGTTTGAAGCAAGGAGACCCTCTTATCTCTTTATTTATATAATCTGAGTGTGGAGGTGCTTTTAATACTGATCAAATTAGTCATCAGTCAAGAGAAACTCTTTAAATTCTGCTCAAAATGCAAAATTCTATGGATATTCAACTTATGTTTTACAGGTAATTTCATACTCTTCTTAAGAATTGATTATAATTCCCTAAGCGCTTTAATAACTACAATGAACATTTTTAAACATCTTTCCAGTTTAGTGATCAATAATGAAATGATTATACTGCTTTTGTCCCTAAGTTCCTAATACCTTGCTAATTGGTTCTCCTCCTTATTAGCTTAAAAATTATGAAAGCCCAAATTACCTTCTTAAATATTTGTATCGCCTTATAAAGACCCTCATATGTTAACTATCTTCCTCTCTTTAAGAAAGTTAAAAAAAATAAAAAAAATAAAAAGATAGCTAGTTAGAGCAATAGATGTCTTTGTCAAGTAGGTAGAGTTCAACTTATAAAATTTATCCTAAATAACTTCATATATATTGGTCCTTACACCTTATACTCCCTATAAGCATTTAATACAATTGAGAGGTCAATAAGAAGATTTCTTTGATTATAAAATCCTACCAAACATGCATTAGAAAAATTCAAATAGAGTGATCTTTGTCTTTCTAAAGATGAAGTAGGATTAGGCATTACTTATATCAGAATTACAAAAAAAATGTTTATGATTAAGATAATTTAGATGTAAATCAATGATAAATAAGAACTTTGAATTATATAACTACATGCATTTTATCTAAGGAATGTAAATATCTGGATCATTTTACCTAAGACTAATGCATCTTGGACTATAGTTCAAATTTTCAAACTAAAGGAAACAATAAAGAGGGTGATTGAACATAAGATTAGCAATGGTGAATCAATAAATTTTTAGTGTGATAACTAGTTTAGTGTTGGACCACTTAGAGGAGTTCCTAAGTTAAATAGACTTCATATTATTATCCATAGATCTGCTTTAATTAAAAAATTACTAAGTCATATAATAGGATGATTAAAGCTCCTTATAAAGAGCACTCTCATTAATATGTTATTAAACATTGATTTCTTCCCAAATATGGTGGATATTATTTTTTAGGAACAATAATTCAAATGGTAAAATCTCTAATATTTCTTACATGATAATATTAAAGACTCCACTTTTAAAAGTCAAATGGAATAAGTTAGTATGGTCTATACAAGCTAACAATATAACATTTTTTTACTGTTTGGCTCACAATCAAAGAGAGATTAACCACCTTAAACAATATCAAAAGAATTATGAACATTCTAAACACTTACTCACTATGCAACCTAAAGGAAGAAACTATTGATCATTTTTTTAATGCATATTTAATTCATACATCTAGAAAGGAGTTCTTTAGCTAAATAACATGCCATCTCCTCCCTTTAAATGGTTTGAAATTATTCTTTAGTCATGTTAGAACCCTAATTGCCATAATAGGGATATTCTAATTTATAGAATTTCCCTTGTGAATGTTATTTATGCCTTATGGAAAGGAAGGCAAAAGATGGCAAGCATAACACAAAGTAATTTTATTATAAGAACTAATATTTCACATCAGAGAACAACTGGTATCATAAAACCTTCAAATTAAGTGTACGTCACATATAACCAATTCCTAAAACTTGCCATAAAGGCTCAGTTAAAGTCTTATGATTCAATTCCATGAATTCACTAAATTTGATATAAAAAACAAATTTGTATAATTCAAATTTCAAGTTTCCTTAAACATGGTTTAGATCCCACAAACTTAAGAAACAACTCCAAATTGGGAATTCAAGTTTTTGTTCCAAGTATATTAGTCCACAATAGAGTTACAACTTATTCTTTAGACTTGATTCGCTTTCTAAAGGCTACTATGTTTTTTATCCTATAGAGAAACTAGTCAAGCTTTAAAAGCTTTATATAAAACTTGTACTTAAGTTATCACTAATTTAATGAAATTCTCTAATTTTTCAAAAAATCATTACTTTATAATATAAATACCAACACTTCATATGAAAAATATTAGCACTTTATACAACTAATATCATTAATTTATATCATAAATATCACCATTTTATTTTATAAATACGATCAGTTTAAAAATAATACTCTATACAAAAATATCATCACTCTATAGAAATAAAATATAATTACTCTATTTGTGTTAGTTGAAAAAAGTTAACAAATAATAACAATTACAAATTATTATGAAATATCGAATAATCTAATAATAATAATAATAATAATAATAACAACAACAAAATTAATAACAATAACAGAATAGACACAAAATGTTTCATAATAATAAATATGAATTATGATAAAGTCTGGAGTTAAATATAATCACTTAGTGGGTCCACCTGATATTCCTCTAAGATCCACCTTATCATTATATTAGCCAAAACAATACACTAATCACACACTAATCAAACATTATTACATTAATTAATATAAAGACTACTGTCCCTATCGGATTGGTCTGTCCTTTGTAGCACAAGACAGACAAGAGATGGAAAC
>JANQAP020000578.1:198000-225700 GCA_026874005.2 Erythroxylum coriaceum
TCTTGCTTAATGTATATGCAGTATCTTGAGCATCTTCTTCTCTCTTTATTTTTATTTTATTTTCTGGCAATTTATCACAAGGCAATCCCTTATCGCCTTTACTGTTCATTTTACTCACAGAAGCACTCATTCGCAGATTAAAGAAATTGGTCAACGAAGGCCGATTCACCCCTTACTCCTTAATGCGTGATGCTCCCCTTTTGACACATCTCTGCTTCGTAGACGACCTGATTATCTTCACGAGGGGAGTGAGACGATCACTACGACTTTTGTGTGGTTTTCTGGAGGAATATGAGCAGTATGCGGGTCAAAGCATTAATAAGGATAAAAGCGCTTTCATAATTTCAAGTCGTTGCTCGAATGCCCAAGCTGGAGTTCTGTCACATATCATGGGAATTAGAAAACCACCTTACCAATGCAATACCTAGGTGGCTTTCTTTATCAAGGAAGGAACAAATTGATTTATTATCACCCCATGGTGGAGAAAATTCAGAGGAGAGCAGAGGGTTGGCAGAGTCGATTCTTATCATCGGGGGGTAGGTTGGTTCTTATCCGCCATGTCCTGCAAGCCATACCAATACATCTCTTGGCCACGATGAATCCCCCTAAGGGTATCCTAACCCATCTGGAGTGCACCTTTGCAAAATTTTTCTGTAGCGCTTCCAATGGAGAAAAGCGGCGAATCTGGAGGTCATGGGATTACTTAACCTTCCCAGTTAGAGAAAATGGCATCGGAGTTTGACGGCTACAGGATATAAACTCAACTTTCACTTGCAAACTGTGGTGGAAACTAAAGCACAACGTGGGCATTTGGGCAAACTTTGTGAATCAGATCACTTGGCAGAAATCTTGCAACAACAAAAACTTGGAAGTAGTACAGGAAGTAATGAGCCAACATTTTAAAATACAGATAGGGGATGGAAACTCCTCTTTTTGGCATTCTAATTGGTCATTGAATGGTCCTCTTGTTCCAATTTCAACAACGCCCATAGCCCCAAATCTGCGCCTCAACCAAGCCTATCAGGATGGCAGCTGGCAAACCCATTTGTTCGAATCAGATATGCAATGGCCCCTCTTCCAGGAGATTACTTCGAGACAATTATTTTTCTCAGACACTCCAGATACTGAAATATGGGCACCCACTCAGTTAGGAATCTTCACAGTGTCCTCAGCCTTTGACATAGTCCGCCAACGGCAGACGCCAACAAATGACCTAAAAAATTTTTGATGTTCCGAGATCCCGCTAAAAATCTCAGTTTTCATGTGGAGACTTACAAATTGTGTACTACCCACCGATGACAAGCTACAAACTATGGGATTCAAATTATCATCAAAATGCAGTTTTTGTGCCAACGCCAACTCTCTCCAACACGCATTTATGGAATGCATTAGAGCCAAACGCCTATGGAGTTATTGTTTTGATAAGCTGAACATTGCCCTGCCGCCTGATTTGTGGGATTGTTTTCATATGTGCTGGACACAAGAATCGGATCTTCTTCCCTTCCTTTGCCTACTAACATCGACAATATGCTAGACGTTATGGAAAGATAGGAATCAAAAACTGTTTGAGGACCGAACCAATTCACAAACTGCACTGCTGGGACAGGTATTTAACCTCCTAAATCGCCTTACACTCCTCCACCCCTTGAAACTAGCTTCTTCCGCGTGGAATGCTCTCCAAAGTTTCACCTTCCTACACATGCAATGTACAACCCGCATGCCCATAGTGATCCACTGGAACAAACCGATAGGATTAAAACTCAATATTGATGGCTCATCGCTAGGCAACTCAGGCCACTCAAGAGCAGGGAGTGTCCTTCGAAACCATCTGGGCGTCGTCCTCCATGCAAGCGCACAATACATGGGTTACTGCATGAGCTTGGAAGCAGAACTCCAAGCAGTATTATACGGTCTCCATTTTTGCAGAATCTCGGGTTTTAGGTAGGTAAACGTTGAAACAGATTCCAAACTAGTAGTGAACTTCTTATCTGGTATTGTAACTTGGCCATGGCACCACCACTCTTTGCTCCTCCGGATCCGGAGCTACATTACTGCAGAGGGACACTCCATTAATCACATCTACCGATAAGCCAACTCGGTTGCAGATTCCTTGGCAAAACACGCAGCAACTCATCAGTCCACCTCAACCTTTAGCCTTGCTACCTTACCAAGCAACATACGAGCTCTAGCAATTTTGGATCAACAAGATTGCCCTCATATCCGAAGCTTTTCGTGAATGTAACTTGGAACATTTTCAGGTTTATTAATAAAAGGGGTAGCTATACCCAACAGCCACACCGGCTGTTTAAAAAAAACTACAATTACTTTATACAAGTAAATACAAGCACTCTATACAAAAAATATCACCACTCTACAAAAAATACCATTACTTCATGTTGAAAATACCACCACTCCATTCAAAAATACAAGCACTTGCTATGGTTCATCACCTTACTTTATACTTTAAATATCATCACTCTATATAAAAATGATCACCATTTAATAGATATCACCTCTTGATAAAAAAATACTCAATACATAAAATATTATTACTCTATATTATGAATACCATAACTGACTATAAAAATACCACTCCTTAATACAAAATGAACTATCACACGATAGAAAAATACTGTCACTTAATACCAAAAGAAATTACCACTTCATAAAAAAATATCTTTACTCTTTATTATAAAGACCATCACTCTATTCCGTAAATACCACCATTCTATACTAAAAATATCACGTCACTAAAAAAAATGCATACAGGGGCCATCCTAATTCCTATAATGATGCATGGATTTAACTTTTAATGAAGGGAAGAACTCAAAATTAGATTCGTCTCTAAATGCAACAAATTTTCTTTATTTGTTCCTGACGAAGTCAACAATTTCAATCTTAATAGGGCTTATAACATCATTTCTTCCATGTTATACATTCTCTTCATCATCACTATTGATAATGATTTCAAATTTTTTTATTGTTTGCACTCTCTTCACTCAAAACATGCCTTGCATTTTTTTTCTTGAAGAGCTTATGATCATTTTTTTTAATGTAAGTAACGAATTTCATTTAATGGAACAAAAGTTACAAGGTACAACCAGTTAACTAAAGGGTTCTCTATGCAACGACAAAACTCCATGCAGGTAAGTTGCTCAACATATATCACTTCCAACTACATTTACAAGTTATAAAGATTCAGATGGAAATCTTATTTTCATAACTGATAAAAGTAGGAATTTTAAGGCACCATTACTAGATTACCTTTGGGCTTGAATGTGTAATGAGATCTTTTGCTATAATATTTATGTAAATCATTTGCACTAGCTTCTGTAAAGAGCCTCCAATTGATGTAGCATCATTATGAAAGAGCCTTACGTTCCTTTCAAACCCGATGCTATAAACTAAGGCTCTAAATGCAAGCTTAAATAGTTTTGTATCTTCTTTCATATGGATCTACAAATCTAATGTCCAGTCTATAATATATATGTCCATTTTTTAAGGGAACATTTTAAACGAAAAAGTCTAAGGATTTTGCCCCAAAGAGTTAAGGATAACTTGCACCTGAAAAATAGATGGTCTAGATCCTTTAATGTTTGCAAACACAACACACAACACTAGTCTACTATAAGGAACCTTAAGGTATCTTTGGTTCCTAGTTTCTTAAGGACTGCAAGCCACAGAATGTAGGCATTGGAAAGGATAAGAGTAGGGTCCAAACTAATTTGGACCAATGACAATTAGGATGGTATCCCAGGAGTATCTCTTTGTAAAAGCTAAAGAAAAATTTAAATAACTTAAAACCATATAGTAATGTTAAAATATATAAGAAAAAAATCTAACTAAACAGAATGAACATAAATTATAATACAAGTAATACTAAACGTATCTTTAACTCCGATAGTTCACTTTCCTTTCTCAATCTACTATTTATTTATCTCAATAATGCTAATTGAAATTCAACTACTTCACGTATCTTTGTACGATAAAATTCTGTAGATTTATCTAAAATATGATAAAATTTGACTAGGTGTTAGAAATGAAACAAGACAAACCGTATGATAATATTGTACCAGTTACATACATGGGGAGAAAAAAATTGGAAAAAGATAATTGATCATATGATAATGTAACAACAATAATCACCTATCCAATATATTGATATCTAAAAATTTTGGATTATTTGCAATCTTTCTCATCCGGTTTAAACTATATGAAGAGAAATTACGTTATGGATGATGATGTTGGAGCTTAACACTCATTATTTGAAGTCCAAATATAATACATATATAGGTCATGCAAATTCCTCATCATGGAAATTGTTAGGAATAAATTAACACTTTTAGAAGAAAACTCAAGCTACTAAACCATCATTAGCTACGGAGGATGTGGCGAAAACTCACCATGATATAAGGGATTGTTTAAATAATTATGTAATAGAATGTGGACAATCACATTGAAATTAATTGATGGCAGGGATAAATTGATAAGTGGTATAAAAGAGCATGATTTTTGTCATGTGTTGATGGAAATTAGAGGATATATGTCATATCTATTTGTAGGGATTAATAAAGCTAATAGGGCATATGAAAAAGGCATACTTTTTACATCTCAATTCATAAACATGGTTAAAAGGGCAATAATGATGAGTTTTGAACAATCTAATTCATCACAATAAGAAGTAAACTAAGACCATGTCATCTTTTCAATTAGGGTAGGTGACTAACTTATTAAACAATTATAATGGTTTTATGCAACATGCTCAGTATAGAACCACCAAAAGATTTCATGACTTGGTTAATCTTAATCCAAAACCCTTACAACCTTATTAAGCTTAAACGAATGGGGCTAACTAATTAAGATCATTCCTTATTTGTTATGAACCTATTTAGAACCCACTATAAATACATGATCTATAATTATTAATCTAAGACTATTTACATTTTCTCCATTGGTCCTTATAGGATATTTAGTAAAATTCGATAATTAAAGCTCTAAAAAAATTTTCGTATAATCTCTTTTCTCTTTAAGAAATTTCAATTGAAGGTAAGAAATAACACATATAGTTGAACACATTAGTATGTCATTATAATTTATATTCACATTATAACATAAACTTATTCTTTGGAATTGGATTTCATCTTTCTATTGAAAGTATTTACATCTATCATTGTTCAAGCCTTTGAAGCATTAATATTAACAAGTAGAAATATGGATTATTATGGGGTAAAAGTATAAGAACAAGTGTGAAACTTAATTTTCCACATGAAAATATCATATCCTTATTTTTTATTATGTTTTCAATTTTTTAATATCATAGAATAAAACGTTTGGTTAAATTCCCAAAAAAAAATTAATACTTATATATGGTTATCTTTATATACGAAGAACAACACTTTAACTTTTGCACATAACAAAAATATTTACTACAAAGATTAAAACTAAAGTGTGAGATAGAAATTCATAATTGTCCTTCTCTACTTATGCAATCACATCCTATTGTTTCATAAACATGCATGACTATTTATTTCAAAAGATAAGAGGAAAATTTTAGAAATTTTGTGTGTTGGGCACTAGTTTTGTGTTTTGAAAAAATTAAGATGTAAAGTATTTATGGTGATTGTACATATAAATGCAATATGTAAAAATAGTGCAATCACTACATTTATTTGTCAATATACTAAAAGATCAAATTAATTGGGATGATTGTAAATGGTCAAAAATGTCTTCTTATCATGGTTGTAATATTATGAAATCGATAGGACAATTTAAAGTTAAGATATTTATATTGTGATGTTCAACATACTAAATATTGTGATGTTCAACATACTAAATTAATGATAATGAAATTCAATTTGACATAATTAAAATATTTCAACATTCCATTTTGTTATGTCAATTCAAAATATATAATTATGCAATATGATAAACATATGTTGAGGCACACTTATTTTATCAATTATACATTTCATATGATAAGTTCTATTATTGTGAATCCAATCCCATAAAATAATATAGAAAAAAATAAAGTGTCTATACAATGCTCACATTTAATTACTTATTAGATGATTGTATATCATAGAAGTAAAGCATGTTCAATAATTTTATGTTATTAGTGTATCACATGTTCAATCAATTAGAACAACAATTTGTACTTACCATATGTTATAAAATTATGTCACTTTTATTTCTTATGAAAGGAAGTTTTTGTCTCTTTGTTCTTAGAGACAATTATGGATACTACCATTAGGCATGTCCAAGCCTAAAAGGAAGCCTTTTGTTTATAATTTGTTAGAAGCAACTTTGGACAGTAACATTAGGCTTACCTATACCTTATGAAAGAAAGTCTTTTGTTCATATTTTTTCAGGAACAAATCTAGACACTACCATAAGACGAACCCACACTGGATAGAAGGAAGCCTTCTGCCTACAATTTAATGGAGACAACAACTCTTGCTCAATCTTTTACCTGATTACTTTCTCATTTCGCTTAACAAATTATCTTAATATGTTTCAAACATATACAAACATACACATAGCCATTAAAGAAAACATTAGACCCTCAATTCTTTATATCATTGACATTTTAATATGAAATTGATCCCTAACATAGGATGAAGCTAACCTTATACATGAATCAAATAATGACTGAATCCATTGATTGTTCCTCAAGTCAAACTTTATAATTATTTCATCATGAATTATTTAGTATTATTTGTATCATACAAAGCATTTATAAAAATATCTTTCAACTTTTTATAACTCTATGGGCACCAAATTTCCTCATATATTTTATTAAATATATGCCATAAACATAATTTATGCCTCGTACTTAGGAATATCAGCTCAATGGCGTTACATGTACTATTGTACTCATTTATGATAATTACACCAGGTAACTATCCATTCGTACACCTTAGACATGTATCAAAGAAACCAATAACAGATAACAATCATCTTATTGCTTAATAGTGAACAAATAAGCAAACTAGATTATATATTATAGTTTACATTAGCAAAAGGACATGACCTTTTTATTGTATTTGTTTACAAGATATGACATCAAACATGATACGTTAACAAATTGAACATAAACTAACTCCTTGCATTTTCTTAGAAAATATTTCTCATTGTTACTTGCTCATCACAATCAATTTCATAAAAAAATATACTCCATTTTTCATTAGAACTTGTACACTACTTTTATATCTCCTTCTTCCATTCTTACTTGTCTCAATATGTATATATGATTAAGACAATCATTTTATAAATATTTCATGCTTTAATACCCGTCCCACCCTAGCAATAATAAAACATACATTTATGCACAACCTAATTTCATAACTATTATTCAATTATATTCTTCATCTTACCTGGCTATCCATAACTCTTAAACCTTATATTACCTATAATTTGATTCACGGTTGTTTATCTTTTAACTTGATTATAGTCTAAATACCTTCAATCACATGACAATATACTTGAGCATTGCAACCAATTTTTCCACTTGATCTTGGTTGTATCTTATCCATCCCTCATGATTTTTGCATGTATCTTATCCATCCCTCGTGATTTTTGCAACCAACTTCAATGATAAAAAATGTTCTGGTTTTAAACTTTCTTTTCTCATCTTTCCTTCCTCCCTGTTTAGCATAAACCCATGATACTTGCAAACTTTTGGTACAAAGTCAAATATAATTTCTTTATTTTCAAATTTCATTCCTATTTTTAATACCACCTTGATCTCAATGTTTTTCATGACTACATGGAGTCGTCACATCTAAATAATTCCTCATTTTTTATTTTATTACTCATTTTTACTATACCACTGTATTAGAAAAGTCATAACATTATTCAAAAAATATCATTACATTACATAAAAATTACCACTAGATTATATAAAATTACTAATATATTACAAAAAAATACCACACTTCACGCCCATTAGAAAGGTGTCATACTGGAATATCCGCTTTTGCACACTTCTATAGGAAATTGGTTCTTGCACACGAGCACTTCAACTTGTTCTTTGTTTTTGTTTTCAATTTTTTTCTTGTTAACGACAATAACATTCTCTCTAAACAAAAAAAGTTAAATTCGAATTCAAGTTTATTAGCAAATTTTGAATTAAAAAATTATGAATAAAATAGCAAAAGGCCTCTAAAAAATTGTGGATATTATATCTCACAGTACATGTAGAGACACACATAGAGATTAAGCAGGCCCCAAAATTTTAGGTAGCAAAATGAGTCCAACAAATGCAAACAAAATATTATAAGTTGTAGTATTATCTTTTGTAATATTACATCCAATAGTAGCTACGATTCTTAACTATGTAATTTATTTATGATGTTGGAATAATTATTGTAATAAATGATTTTAAAATTGAACCGAATCAGCCAATCCGATTGAAATAAATATAAAGTAGCCTGATTTCTGATCTAGTTAATATTTATAACCCTCATGAAAAATATCAACTAATTTTCTAAAAAACTAATCGATTTTTTAACGATTTTCTTTAAAAGCCTGCCAGTTCTTAAGAAAAAACTGGCCAATAAATTTTGAAAACATGTCAATTATAGGCCAGCAACAAGTTCTTCCTCTGCAAGCGAAGCCACCTCTTGCATACCAACCCACGGCTTCAATTCACCTGTTCGAAAATTACTGTGCATGATGTTCTCTATCACATTCAACCATTCAATATTTGTGAGGGAGAAAAAAATAGATGCGTTAAATGTGTGGGAACAGGGACACGGAGATTTTCGGAAGAGGAAATTTGAAGCCCCCACCCATACACCTCCTTGTCTTGTCACCGTCTCTTTTTGATAGAATGAAAAGTCACATCATACCTACTGTAAATTGTTATAAGCTTGTTCTGTAAACGGTATGGCTTGTTTACTTCTATCGTCTCTGCTTATGTGGTTATAGGCTAATATTAATCTATCATTAATAAGTTGTTGTTGTACGAAAGTTGTTAAATGTTTTCACTTTTCAGTGATTTTTTTCTTTTTTGTAATTCTCTCACACAATTTAATTAATAAATTATATTTTTAAATTTTATATTCTTTATTTATCTCTTTATGTTTTAATTAAAAATTGTATTTTAAATTATTATTGTTAAAAAACGAATTCCTATTGTTATTTATTTAATCTCATTAATAAATTATATTTATCAAAATTTAGGTTCTTTATTTATCTCTTTTTATTTTAATTGAAAATTTTTAATTATTATTTTTAAAAGCTAATTATTATTTTTATCATGAATTTATTTAATAAATTGAATTTTTAATTAGTATATATAAGTAATTTTTCTTAAGATAAATTAAGAATATGTTAAAAGATAATACTTAAACTATAAAGAAGTATGTTTAAAGAACATTAAATAAAGTTTAGAATAAAGTTAGAGTCCTTTTGAACGTTAAAAAAAAGTTAGAATAAAGTTAGAGTTCTTTCTATTGACTTTTTTAAAGCATACTTCAACTTTTATGAGTCTTTAAATAAATAATAATATAGAAATATAATTTTTATTTTTATTATTATTTTAAATTTTATGTTAGATTCAATCTTAGTTCAAATTATTAGATTTATTATATATTAATATACATTATTAGTGTATTTTTTTTAAATAAAGTATTTTATTTTAAATTATATTTTTACTTATTTTTATAATCTTTACTTCTTATATCAAAATTTAAAAGATCACTTTTGACCAAGCAAAAAACTCCATGTGATATAACATAATGGTCGGATGGTATGACATTATCCAACGGAACGGCCTACTTGGTTGTGCTGCAAATAGGAGGCGATAAAGGTGACCCAAAACAAATGATAAGATCAACGGAACTAAGAAACTCTAGGCAGAAAACTTAAAAAACTTGCTTGTTTATGTTGCAGATTAGAGGTGGAAAGTGACAATGACAACAAAAAAAAAAAAAAAACGATGAAGACGAATAAAAACAAGAGACTGGAAATACCTGCTTAATTGTATTTTAGATAAGATATGACGATAGCAATCGAAAAAAAAATGATGAACAAACTAATAGAAGTAAAAGGATTCCTTTCACATATCTTTCGGATTGTTTTATCTTTTTGTCATTAACCATATCAATTATCATATCTATTCCTAAAATAACAAAATTAATCACAAAATTTTTAATCCATTTAATTATCCAGAAATAACATATACAGAATTTGAAAGTTTTTGCCTTCTTTAACATGAAAATGCACTATGAATTAGTAAGGGAAGGAGATATCTTCCCAGAAGAAATCGTGTTGGTTCAATGACCCATGTAAACAATTAATGTTGAAAAAAATCCAGGATGGCCATAAATTAACTTTTTATCCACCGGAAGTATTTCAGGTTATCCTTTAGACGGAGAGTGGAGCCATCTATAAACTGTCACCAGACTGTGGCCATAAGACATTAAGGTAAACAAGAGCCTTGAAATCCCATATATGTTATTTTACGAGTTTCAAGTAGGCAAGATCTCCAATGTTGTCAAACTGAGATTCATTGCTGTTTAAGATTGCCAGCAAACTGCTGTGACAGGTACAATTGGAACATAACATTGTCCAATGTTTTCTTTGCATTAAGGTTTTGTTATTAAAACATAACCAAGACTTGTTCTAGTATGAGATGCAAGCCATGCATAAATGCAACAACTCCAGATAATTCGTTGTGTGACCTTTCATCGCCGCCACAAATAAAGCATTGATCTTCAATAAAACATTGTTTCTTCCTGGTGTAAGAAAAATCATTAAATCCTCGCTCACTGCAACACACAACTTGTAAAAATGTATAAACAAGAACCGTTGTCTTTCAAGTAGTCTGCGTGGAGAAAAGTATCAGTCTAATGTCATTTGCCATTCCCAGAATTTCGTTTTATTTTCACTTGCAAGAATGGCTGTCACCTCAAGTAAAGGTCCCTTCAAGGTTAGATAAGATCGTTACAACAAGAGCAATCCGAAGTAAGGTTTCAACCCAATACAGGAAACATAAAGATATGGAAGAATTTCCACAAATCAGTGAGACATTCAACGGTAAGAGGTGAAGGGTACCGTACCAGTAAATTTGATCTGAGCTGAAACTGCAAAGATGGAAGAGAATTAAAGGATGATTTTCAGAATTCTACAGAAATCAAAGAAGGGGACCAATGTTCTGAGGTTTGAGAAAATGAAGGGTTCATATTCTTGGTCAGGAAAACAATGAAGTCCAATTAAATACAAAGCCATTTACATAGCAAATAAAAACAAAGATGAAGAAAAGAAAAAGGAGCTACGCTTTCTGAATCCTATCATAAATTAAACCTCGACGAGCATGAATGCTTTCTCCCTCTAATTCTGCCAGATCACAAAATTGAAAATCTTAGACCAAAAACCACAACAGATAATTAATTTCCTAACGGATTTTGATCATTTATCTGATATTTAAACAGCTTACTGCTTGATCATCTCGCACTGTTTCAACAAATACAAAGAAAAGGAAACAACTTTAGGAGTTTGAGATCAATAAGCAGGATATAAAATCTTTTAATTTAAAAAACATCGAGTGAACAACGAAGTGAGCTTGGGTAATCAAACGATGAATCCTGCATGGATCATAAGCGATGTTATGGTTTCTTCTACAAGAATTAAGATGTTATGTTCTCAAATCAAATAAAGGACAAATCATTCATGCCCTACGGGTGGCACGTAAAAAAAGAATTGTACTTCTGCTTTCTGGAAAATGCATTTTCTCCCAATATAATCAGAAATCTTCCCAAGACCTGGAAACAAACAGTTGTAAAACTAAATTAGATACCAGAAAACATATAAAATATCCATAGTTCTGTGAAATCTATAATTCTAAATCCACAAAATGACAAATGAAAGCCTCAGATCTTCATCTAAAGGCCAAAGGATAAAACAAACAGGCAATTATATCTGTAGAGAAATAAAACCAAAATTTCGTATGACGCCTTCTGTAATCGAGACGCACACTATACCAAAATCATGGTCCGCCGGATTTGAGAGCTTTGTTCAGATAACATGTAGACAGAACAAAAGAGATGGAGAGTAGTACATGGGAAAGAAATTCTTGAAATAAAAGTAGACAATAGATTTCTCCTGGTAGAAGTCTTTTCTTCTACCAAAAGTACAGACATATACCTACCGAGGACAGGTGATGCCACTATGGCAGTACGAAATAGCATCTGAGGAAAGTTGATGAGAAGAAAAAAAGCATATAAAACCAATCAACAAACATCAGTGAATAAAGATATATCCAGTGAACACAGATTATTGAGACCATGTTATAACTTGTAAAATGTATGACAAGGCCACAAAAGTGGTGCAACTGAATTTGACCTCCCAAAAACCCTAACTCATATATCGCGAAAATTAACCTGTGATAACATAATCGGCTTATGTTAGATCCAAGAACCGTGTCACAGTAAACTCAATTGCAGACTATAAAAGCATTTCAGGTATTCTTGTGAGTTCACCTCCGTCCTTAGAAAGTCTTGGTATAGGTATTCCTGGCTTGTACCTACGCATTAGCTGAAGAAAAAGGAGATTAAAATAGCCATTTATTGCCGCTGCAGCATCATCAGGATTCCCATACCCAAAGGGCCATTGGATTGAAGAGAATAAGGGATCCCAAAGAACCCTGACGATCGCCACTCACTAGCCTTACTAAAGTTTGTGAATCTTGATGATGCTCCATCCGCAATCAGTGACTGTTGCATACTTTAGATCTCAACCCTTATGATCACAACCATCTCTCATCAAAAAGATTGTTTTTAGGAGGGAACCAATCCTAGCCCTAAAATCCCATCCATGACACAAAAGTAAAGAGAGAAAAAGGGAGAGCATAAGAAATAATTTAAAAAAAAGTAACCTCAAAAGTTCAATAGACCACGTCTAGTTATGTGAAACGAGAAAGACCCGCTTGGTAGAAAAAGTGATCTACGGTTGTTCCATATGTATAAACCGACAACTGCCAGAAACTTAAAATATTGGAGAGAATATAGAGAACAGTTAACTCCATTGGAACAAAACAAAAAGCTGAAAGGATGAGACTCAAAAAGAACAGAAGAAACCACAGAAGAAAGCTTTTGAGTTTTTGAGGTTTTGAAGAGTGTTAGTGGGTATATATATAATACTAACAGAAGTTAGAGTGTGAGTGCACCAATGACCGAGTAAGAGAGATACTAGGAAATGGTTGGTTCTAAGATATTTATCAATTTTGCGGAAAATAAGAGAGAGAGAGAGATAGTGTACTCGCAACAGTTATACGTCGTAATCCTAGGTACCAAATTTACCAAAATATTTAATCTCCACTGATCAAGTCAGTTTTCTCTCTATCACATGTCAGCAGAATGATACTAATATCCAATCTGACAATGGGAAATTAAGCTTCTTAACCATAGTAATGGCTTATATATAAATTGCCACGGTTGCGTCCTCTACAAGCATTTTCAAACGGTGGGAACTGTAATTGACAGGGCTGTGCCCTTCTTCCCTCCCCCTCACATACATCAGAAACGGGGAGGTCTCGGCCTAGGGTTCCAGGTTCCTTGTTTTGATCCCCAATTACTATTTTCGGACCCTTTAAAAGCTTCTCTTCTGTGTATAAGTGTTGCAAGTTATGGTTCAATTTTTAAGTTTTCTGTCTAGTCTAGCTCGTCAGAGACTGACGAGGTATAATTGTTTATTTCTTAATTCAACTGACCATATATGTTCTCATATCTCACGTTCAATTTCAACTTTCAGTGCATGCAGTCCTTTCTTTTTTCCCCACCAAATATAGATTTCCGTCCTCTTATTGCTTCTAATTTCCACGGTTAGACAATTTCATATTTAGTTCGTATATCTTCGAGATCATCTCATCTTGAATTTCCATACACAATCAGCTCCTTGATTTTTAATTAGAGATCTTCATCTGGTACTAGTAGGGATATTAAATCATTCTCTATCACAGCTGAAGGAATAAAGTCGCACTAATATCTTGAATTTGGCTGGGGACCTCTAGCTACCAAGAATCAGCCATATTCAATCTTTGAATGTCAAGTTCTTCATGTTATTGTTCATCGCGCTGGTCATCCATGAATAACATGTTCACAAAATATCATCAGTTCAAGAAATTCTCACCTCTACTTCGAATAATAAATTCTTAATTATCCATTATTTTGATTGAAGTTCGAATATGTTACTTTCTTTAAAATAAATTCGTACGGTCACATATATATTAGCAGGTATTAATATTGTCATTTGTCACCTTAAAACCAAAAGCGTGTAAACTTGTCTTCTTGGGCAGGGAAAAGAATGAAATAGCTAACCACATATGCAAATAGACAATCAGTCTTACACAGTGCATCTGAAGTTGGGCAAGAGCCCACGAGGAGGGTTACATAAAGTGATGTTAATAGGTTAATGTGTGCTTTTATCAAGAAAGAGATTAGTTTAGAAAATTAAAAGGGTTAACTACAACAAAAAAAACTCAAACTTACTAAATTTTATAATTATAATCCAAACTTTAAAAAGTAACAATTGAATACTCGAACTTTTAATTTTTTCAAATCTAACTTAACGTTAGTATGTCACAAAATAGACATAAATTTAGACACATATAATAACTGTTGAATTAAGTTTTATATATCATATTTAATCTAATTAAAACATATTTCTTGCCAACCAATTACACAGGGAACTTCATATGGATATTAATAAATGATGTTCAATGCATTTGAGATTTGTGCCTAACATGATTTTACATAAAACATCATATTTCTCAACGACTGTGCTTACTTACTACTTGTGTGCTCGGATCATACTTGCATAACTTCCACAAGGTTGAGGCTATTGCATGCAAGTGGCTTATTTAGTAAATTAATTTCTGGAGCAATATTCACATTCAACCTTAAATCACGCAATTAAGATGAGCTTATGTGGATCGGTGCTAGCTCCTTAACATTACAGGACGAGTCTTGGCCAATGTCTAGCATAGATTAAGCATGAGGAAGGCATGCTAAAGGAACCAAGGTAACTTAACTAAGTAAGATCAAGCATGGTTTGAGCTGCGGTTAGCTTTGACAAACTGTGGGTGTTGATTGGCCTAGTGGCTGGGCAAGTTGGACTTGCCTAAGATGCCTTTAGTGAGAATAAGGACGAAATGGTGCTCAAATGGTGGACCATGGAAGAATGGATTAGACCATGGGTGCGTGTTGGTTGGACCATACGTTAATTGGCTCAGAACTTGGCTAACCTTCTCCTTTGGATAAAGATCATGGGTGATGTGACAAAGTTATTGGGATGAATCATCAAAGAAGTGAGATGACATGGCAAAGAATATGAATGAGGTGTCTTGAAAACATTTTACAACATGTTGCTTTGACATAGGAGTGGGATAGTGGTATGTTATGTAAACCACCCACTCAAGTAGTGCCTAAAGTGGTTAGGGATGTCAACCATCAACTAAGTTAGTGGCTTAGTAGCATTGCACCCGCTTTCTTGTATTCTTTCCCAAAAATCCCCCAAATGCTTATAAAAAGCTCATTTGAGCAAGGCTTCATTCATTAGAGAGAGAGTTAGAGCTTTGTATCCTTTGTATCAATTTTGTGAGTAATATATTGGTTGGTAATTTTGCTGTAAAGTTGTGTGCATATTTCTCTTCTTATTGCTGTCCATTCTATTGTGATGGCTTAGTGAATTTCATGGGAAACACCTTTACTTTCCCTTTATGGGAAACACCTTAAACAAGAGGGATTTGGTAAGGTTGAGTTGAATTGTGAAAGTTTAACTACCGTACTTAAACTTTGGTGCATTTTGTGAGTGAACTTGGAGTTCTTTGTAAAGTCTTTGTAAGAGTTAGTATAAGAGCTCTTTTGGTGATTCAATGGTAGGTGATAGCAATCTAATTGAGTGTGTCACAAGGGTGGAAGTGCTCATTGATCCTATACCTAAGGGTGAAGAAGAAGTCCTATCTTATGCATCACGTTTTGAAGCCCTAAAGGGGCAAACCCAAGCATTATGAAATCAAGTGCCTGAATTCATTAAAGCACTAGAGGATGCCAATTTTGAGATGATTGTCCCCAGACATATAATTGCAACTGCGGATGTAGGACATGTTGAAAGCACCATATTAAAGGTGCATAAGCCAAAAGTTTTTGAGGGCATTCGGAATGCTAAAGAACTTGAGAATTTTTAGTGGGATGTGGAGCACTATTTTGCAGTTGTTAAGGTGTCAGATGCGGAAAAGGTGAACATTTCGACAATGTATCTTGATGGAAATGTAAAATTATGGTGGAGAACTCGAACCTCTGTCCAAATTAATGTTGTTGATACATAGGAGAGGATGAAAAAGGAGCTGAAGGATCAATTCCTTCCAAATAATATCGCTTGGTTTGCAAAGGAAGCGTTGAAGCGATTGAAGCATGATGGTTCAGTAAAGAACTATGTTAAGAAATTTAGTTCCTTAATGCTTGATATTGAGAATATGTTAGATGAGGACAAGTTATTCAACTTCCTATTGAGATTACAACCTTGGGCACAAATGGAGTTATAAATGCAAAATGTCAAGGATATTGTGGGTGCAATTGTAGCTACGGATGTTTTGGTAGATTTCAGAATTCCAAAGGAAACTAAGGCCTCTTCGTCTTCTTGAAAATTCAAAGGCACTACCAAGAGAAGAGTGAAGGAAAGAAGAAGAAAACCAAGGTAGGTAGAATGATCATAAAGGGAAGTCCAAACAAATTAGGTAAACAAAACAAGGTGAGAAATCTTCCAAGAAAAATCGTGGTTGTTTCTTATGCAGTAGCCCTCACTATGTTCGTGACTGCTTAAGAAAGGAGAAGTTGAATGCTAAAAATCGTGGTTGTTTCTTATGCAGTAGCCCTCACTATGTTCGTGACTGCTTAAGAAAGGAGAAGTTGAATGCTTTAATAGCAGACGCGGATAATGAAACCAATCACTAAGAAGTTGGGTTAAATCCTATCCGCTTTCTTAATGCGGTTAGTATAGAATTAAACCCATTTGAACACCTTATGTATATGAAGATATAGGGAAATGGGAAGGAACTCACAGTTATGATGGACACGGGTGCCACTCATTCCTTTATTGTAGAACGGTTGGTGCAAAAATTGTGGTTGAAGATTAGTAAGACCCCTACAAAAATTAAAACTCCTACAGCGAAAGCATAAGTTGTAGGATTTGCATACAATGTTCCTTTGAGTATGGAAAGTTGGCATGGGAAGTTTAACATAAGGGTGATACCTCTTAAGGATTTTCGTTTGATTTTGGGCATCAACTTTCTTAAGATGGCAAAGGCGGTGCTATATCCACATCTTAAAGGTATAATATTTATGAATGATCAAAATTCATGTTACATCATTTGTTGTAGGTTTAGCAATGGAACTGCGAATAAAATAGCAATTGTAGCTCATATTTCTACCATGAGTATTGAGAAGGGCCTAAGAAAGGCATGGAGACTTACCTTATAGCCATGTGGGAAATTATGGAGGATCATATGGTAGAAGTCCCAGAAGTAGTGGCAAAAGTATTGAGGGAATTCAAGGATGTGATGTCGAAGGAGTTACCAAAAACTCTCTCTCCTCGTTGTGAAGTTGATCATTAGATCGAACTAGTGCCAGGTGTAATACCTCCTGCCCATGCCCCTTATACAATATCACCATTAGAGTTGGTAGAACTATGGAAGCAACTTGATGAATTTTTTGAAGCGGGATACATCCAACTATCCAAAATCCCTTATGACGCTCCAGTTTTGTTCCAAAAGAAAAAAGATGGAGCCTTACAGATTTGTGTCAACTATCGAGCTTTAAACAAGGTAACTATTAAAAATAAATACCCTGTTCCTTTAGTTCAAAACTTGATGGCTAGATTATCAAAGGCTACGATGTTCACAAAGGTAGACTTGCAGAATGGGTTTTGGCAAATGTGAATTGCTGAAGGTGATAAGCAAAAGACAATTTGTGTAACTTGGTATGGCCTGTATGAATTTTTAGTTATGCCATTTAGCTTGACTAATGCCCCTACTACTTTTTGCAATATGATGAATGATGTGTTGTATAACCTTTTGGACAATTTTGTGGAGATCTATCTAGACGATATTGTGGTTTATAACGCTAACATGGGAGAGCATATACAACACTTAAGGAAGGAGTTTGAACAATTACGACAACATAGACATTTTGTAAAGATGGAGAATTGTGAATTTGCGCAATCGAATATAAAGTTCTTAGGACACTTGGTGAGCAAAGTCCAGGTGCAAATGAATCCTAAAAAGGTACAAGCAATTGTTGATTGGCAAGTTCTAAAGACAGTGAAGGAACTTTCTTGGCTTGGTGAACTACTATTGTCAATTCGCTATGAGATATTCGAAGAAAGCAGCACCTTTGATGGATTTATTGAAGAAGAAAAAAGAGTGATACTGGTCAGAGGCGTGTCAAGAAGCCTTTGAGAAGTTGAAGACTACCATTTTAACTGAATCGATGTTGAAGTTACCTGACTTTGATCTCCATTTCGAGGTGCACACAGATGCTTCGGATAAAGATATTGGTAGAGTCTTGGTGCAAGAAGGACATCCTGTGGCATTTGAAAGTCGTAAGCTTAATGGTGTCAAGCAACAATACTCGTCACATGAAAAGGAGATACTAGTAGTAGTATATTACCTTGAAGCTTGGGTTTATTTCTAGGGTACCAGGTTTACTATTCGTACGAATAACGTTTTTAACACCTTTCTCAGGACCCAAAAGAAGTTATCTACAAGGCAAGCTCGGTGGCAAGAGTTTCTTACCGAATATGACTTCGTATGGGAGCATAAACCAGGAAGACACATCAATGTGGCGAATACATTGAGCTAAAAGGAAGTCTTTGCAGTCTTGTATATGATCACTAAGGTCGAATAGGACCTGTTAGAGAAAATTAAACTAGCAGCTTCACTTGACTACACTTATGGTCGAATTATGAAGCAAGTAAAGGAGGGTGTTGTGCGACGATTTTGGCTTGATGTTGAGGGGTTGCTCATGATGAAGAATAATCAATTGTATGTGCCAAGTTTTGGTTCCTTACAGAAGCAATTAATGAAGGAGACGCACGATTCACAGTAGGCTGGTCACCCTGAAGTTGAACGGATGTTAGTGCTCCTTTCTCGATTTTACTATTGGCTAAAGATAGAGAACAGCATTCAGGTATATGTCAAAACTTGCCTTATTTTTCAATTGGATAAACCTAAGAGAAAGAAGGAGCCAGGTTTGTTGCAGCCTTTGCCAATTCCTAAAAAACCATGGATGTCAGTTTCGATGGACTTCACTGGAGGTTTCCCAAAGGTAGACGACATGGCTTCAATCATGATGGTGGTTGATAGGTTCTTCAAGTATATGGTCTTTACGCCAACTTTAGCTTCGTGTCCCTCGGATGTTGTTGTGAAGCTTTTCTACAAAAATTTGGTAAAGTACTTTGAGGTTCCGACGGACATAGTAAGTGACCAAGAAGCCCAATTTACTCCCCAATTTTGGATGTCTCTCTTCGGCATGATGGAGTGTGAATTGAAATTTTCAATTGCTAATCACCCATAAACAGATGGCCAAACGGAAAGGATCAATGACTTATTGGAGGAATACTTGCGCCATTATATAAGTGCAAGTCAACAAAATTAGCTAAGTTTACTTGATACTGCACAATTTTGTTATAACTTGCACAGATCCTCAACAACAAAAAAAGTCCTTTTCAAGTTGTTTTGGGGCAATAACCACTCACTCCTCTCTAAATAGCTCAAAAAATGTCGAGAGGAAAGTGTCCAGCTACTTATCGTTTTTGCGAAGGAAAAATAAGAATTGTTGGATGAAGCAAGAGACAGTCTTCATAAAGCTTCCAAACAGATGAAGAAATATGCAGATCAAAGCAGAAAACTGCTTGATTTTGACATTGGGGATAAGGTACTTCTTAAACTTACTCCCCAAATTTGGAAGAAGATTAGTAGCAAGCAAGTGCATCAAGGGTTGGTAGCAAAGTATGATGGGTCATTCGAGATCCTTGAAAAGGTGAGAAATGTAACTTATTGCCTCAATTTACCAGAGCATTTAAAGGTACATCTTACTTTTAATGTAAGTTTCCTTAGACCATATCATAAGGATTCAACAGATCTTAAAAGGAGTCAAGTAAAGAGATCTTCACCGGTTGTAAGGAAGCAGTTCGATGAGCAAATTAAGAAGATTTTGGATCATCGAATATTAGGACAACACAAGAAGAATCGAAGGACAGAGTTCTTGATTCAATGGAAGAATAAACCATTCTCGAAAGCTACTTGTGAGAAGACACAACCTTGTGGCAATTCAAAGTCCAAGTAAATGACTACCTTCAATATATTCCGACGAGGGCGTCGGGTTCATCTAGTGGGGGTGGTTTATTAGTCCTTTAACATTGCAAGACCCTTTTTGCTAGCCATTGGTGAGCTTTGGACAACGTCTAGCATGGATTAGGCATGAAGAAGGCATGCCAAATGGAACCAAAGTAACTTAACCAAGTAAGATCAAGCATGGTTTGAGTTGCAGTTAGCTTTGACAGACCGTGGGGCGTTAATTAGCTTGGTGGCTAGGGCGAGTTGGATTTGCATATGATATCTTTGGTGGGACTAAGGGAGAAATGATGCTCATGTAGACCATGGACGAACAAATTAGACCATGGGTGCGTGTTAGTCGGACCATACGCGAATTGGCTCAAAACTTGGCTAACTTTCACCTTTGGATGAAGATCATAGGCGATGTGGCAAAGTCAATGGGATGAATCATCAAAAAAGGGGGAAGACATAGCAAAGAACATGGATGAGATTTTTGTAAATATTTTACACATGTTGCTTTAACTTAGGAATGGGATAGTGGTAAGTTATATAAACCATCCACTGAAGTAGTGCCTAAAGTGGTTGGGGATGTCAATCACCAACTAAGTTAGTGGCTTAGTAGCATTGTGCTCACTTTCTTGTATTCTTTCCCAACAAGTCTCCAAATGCCTATAAATAGCTCATTTGAGCAAGGCTTCATTCATTAGAGGGAGAGTTGGAGCTTTGTATCCTTTGTACCAATTGTGAGTAACATATAGGTTGGCAATTTTGTTGTAAAGTTGTATGCGTCTTTCTCTTCTTATGGTTGTCCATTCTATTGCATTAACTTAGTGATTTTCTTAGGTTTACTTTGCCTTTATGGGAAATACCTTAAACACGATGGATTTGTTAAGGTTGAGTTGAATTACGAGAGTTCAACTATAGTACCTAGACTTTGGTGCATTTTATGAGCGAACTTGGAGTTCTTTGCAAAGTCTTTGTAACAATTAGGATAATGAGGGCAAGAAATTTCAGTTCACATGCTAGTGCACCACTTATGAAATGGATTATTGGTTTTTCTAAGCTAATGGGGGTGTCATGTCCTTGTCATTATGTGTGGACTTCTCCTATTTAGTGTCACACAAATCTGTCCAAAAATTACTAACAAAAGATTAGAACGAGGGTCACTCTAGCTAATATTGTTATGGAATTTTGCCTTTTCGGCTAGAAATGATGAGTACATTATTCAAACGCAAATTAATGAGTTAGGACCTTTATACATCATTCAAGGGTAAAGAAATCTCAATTTTAATTTCTCTCAAAATTAAAGTTAGTTTTACTATTATTGATGGATAATATAACTACAAATTTAGAGGTTTCAATCACATAATAAAACATGTTTCAAATCATGGATTTGATATGGAAGTTCAAGACCAAGTAATTTGGACAAATTATAATTCCAAAATATTTACCAATAAATCTTGTCTAAATTTATTGAAAAAAAGCTAGTGTAATTTAATAGAGATTCTTGCAAAACCTCCTTTGTTACTTGACTTGTCAAGTCAAAAAAAATAAGTTCAAAATATTTGACAGATTGAAAAGAATAGTAACTTAGTGTAATCTTAACTCTCTTTACAAATATGATCCTAAATACATTAAGTGCTTGTTATTCTTTTGTAATTATTCAAAGTCTTTTTTTATACTAGATACGTTGTGCAGAGCTGGATGATACGCTACAAATTTGTCATAATTTTTGCAATAGACAAAACAAATACATTTCACTGGTTAACAAAATTATAAAATCTTCAAACTAATCCTTAATGTGATACTTATTCTTGTTAAAGCAAAAGGAACATAAACTTTTTTTCCAAAAAACTGTTAAGATCACCAAATTTTAGCAACAAACAACTATAATTAAATAAGATAAATTATCACAAGTCATAGTATCCAGGCTCATATGAGCCCTTCTCTAACTGATATTTGGTGTGTGAACTAAAGTTAACCTATTCTCAAGCTTTCAATTTATAGGTGTTTTTATTGTCTTCTTTAATTTGTTGCTAATATCTAGTGTTCTAGTTTTGGTTTCATGGAGTAGTTTGTGCTTAGAGACTCCCTTTTCAATTATCCTTGTATTCTTAGCTTAGTGTATTTTCCTTTGCTTACTCAAAAATGTTGAGTAGTTTATTATTCAAAGGAATAGATACATTGAAAGGTAATAAAGATTAAAAATAATTTATACATAGTTTTTGGTTGGAGATGAGGACTCTTCTTATATGTAAGCTATTTTAGGACTCGATAAGAAATTAAAATGCTTGAAACAGTGAGAAGATAAAATGTGCTTGAATGAATTGAAAGGGAAGAGTTAAGGGAAATAAGAATATCTTAGAAAGTCTTCAAATATTCTTATAAATGACTAGCAAGAATTGTGGGTTCATAGGTAGATTGACTTATTGAATTAAAAGTTTAAGAGAAATGTATGAAAATTGAAAAAGAACAATGTATTCCAATGGAGCACGAACTATTATAAAAAAAGTTGGAGTGAGAACTGAAATGTACTATGATAACCTTATAGTAAAAAAAATGTATAAATCACATGAATTCTGATTTATACTTTACCTTACGAATGCCCCATCAAATTCGTTTGAAGTTTAACATTTAAACAATGCAACATTGATATTAATTACATCATATTTGAACACACTCTAGCAAATGAATTTAAAAGCAATTCAATCTACACAATTGTTCACTTTCCTGCAAGCGAAAGACTTATTTTTTATGCAACGTATTTATCTTCTTCGCAAAACAAATATGTGAGTCAGCAAAGTGATTCCCCTTGGTCGTCGAATTTGTGGGATTTAGCATGTCCAGTTTAAATCCTTTTAATAATTACCGTGTAATTCTTATGAAATATGAATTATTGAAGCTTACAAAAGTTACTAATTATTACACAGAACCTTCTTAATTTTTGGACAGAGCATGAATGTCGCTTAGTAAAAATTTGATAGCATTAGGGTAACGAGGGAAGTAATTCAATTTGGAATGCCAAGAAAACCAACTTTTGATCATTATTAAGGAAGGTTTTCGTACAAATTGAAGGAACGAGACGTGACTAACATGCCCCATCTCAAATTTCAATTCATAATATCAATCAACTAGAGTATTAGATTTGTTGTTCCGGTTATAGTATTCCTTCATATAAATGTATGGATGAGATTTAATGAAACAGAGTTAAAACAGAATAACTGAAACGGAGAATTTGATGGAATCACCTAGAACTATTGGTTAATAGTTAATATAATTAAGTAATTGTGAAAATTACAAATGGGGTATTTTTGAAACGTTTGATCACGTCCAACAAGTAAAAGTTTCCACTCTGAACTGGAAAATCCAGAACGAGAAATTACAGAATTTCCTGGAGGTTATCTGGATTAACGGTCAAATATATTTATTTATTCGTTAGAACCTGCAGTCTCATAAAATAAAATATGCTCGTACACTATTAAAGTATAGCCTTTCGTGTTTACTCTAAAACATTAATCTGTGAAGTTCACATCAATTAGAACCCGGAAGGTGGTGGGAATGGGCATTTTTTTAGGTACAATACAACGTAGAGAGAGTGGGAGAGAGAGGGGGAATTGAAGTGACATTGATTTGGCTGCAAATGTACGGACACTGCGGAAGAGCGATAAAGAAACGCGTCAAACACGGAGAAGTGGAGTTATTTGCCCACAGACATCCTCCTTGTACGACAGACACTTGCTGCTGCTTCACCGCGTTTGATGGTTTTGGTGGTTGTGTCTTTTACAACAACTATTCAATATGCCCATGTACGTGTGTGGTTGTGTCTTTTGTCAGATTGAGATAAATAGTTTAGTATATTTTAGGTATGGCATGTTGACACAACCCGAGACTAGAGAAGGTCAATTCAAATTCATAGCATGAACAGCTAATGAATTGAAGCAAACATATTATTTTATGATATTGGTCTTTGAGATGGGAGAATTAACCTTGTTTCATTGATTTTCATATATATATATATATATACATTTACGTGAGATTTACATAAATATATAGTTAAAAAGTAGTCGCACATACTTGGAATACATTAAACAGCACAAGTAATTCCGTGCTCTGAGATGGAGAGAATTATAAACAAATTGGCATAGCCTCATGTGAGATGGCGTCAGTTATATAGATTATTCTACGTTGATTTGCTGGAGATCTTCCTTTTGTACACGAAGTGAAATGAAGGCATCCTGCCACGTGGATGTGGCCTACAAACTTCTACTTTTTTTTCCCCTAAAACCTCAAATTACATATATGTTTACCCAGAATGTATATGGTAATCCAATTAGTCCTCCAGGGGAAAGAAATTTGCTCTATCTTCTGCTCTATATTGAAAAGCCATTACAGTGCTCGCACATACCGACATTAGAACAATAAATTTTGAAGCCAAATGGGTTAGCTACACTAAGTTATTTGACCGAAAAAGACAACGCTCCATAAGAACATTGCATGTATAACGCCATAAAAACAAAAGAGTTCTGACTAGGCGCAGCAGGAGCAGCCCAAGAATTGTGTTTTGAAAAGATAAGTCATAACCGATATGCAGCCCAGAAATCTCGCTGATGAGTAAAAGAATGGACAACACAATACTCAAATATGAGATAGACGCTATGTTGCATTTGAATCTCTAGCGTAGCTTCCTACTCCAATGGAAACCCAAGTGTTCACACCCTCCTTTCAGTTCCCTTTAGATTTGCACTCGCTATCGCTCCTCTTTCCCTTCAAGTATGCTTAATGCATGTTAAAATGGTAAACAGCATCATTATTCACTTCTAATTTTGCTATAAAAAATCACCTTAGAGTATGTTAGTCTGAGTCTGAGAGACAAATGTGAATCTTGATTTATGCTAATTTGATTATACCAATTTTCCTTCAAATCCAAGATTATATATCGTATTACGTATCAGAATGAGATTGAAAACAACAAAGAATTTTTTGAAAGTCGCGTGCTACTCATACCAAGTAAATCATCCAGCATCTCTTGTAAATCTTGGGATGAGAAAAAGGGGTTGGCGTTTTTCTTTCAGGAAGCTGACTCATTTCGACGCCAACTGCGGGGTTCTTGTTCACCAGGGAAAGATAACCCCATTTGTAAACTTACCATTTATAGGGTCTCTTAGCTGATCAGAGTAGTTGATTGCGAACTCAAAGTCTCTCTCTTCCACCTCTCAATAGTGAGCAGGACGTTCGTAGTTATATCAAGTGTCAAATACTGCATTGATGATCGATGGAGTTTTATAGAAGGTGATGGTCAGAAATAGAATGGGCATTGAAGTTAACGTAAAATAAATGCGTGATTCGATCGGCTGCTTGATCATAAGCCCTTGTGATGACGCCCTGCGAAGCAAAGATAGGTATGATTGCATATTCTTTTTTGATACTCCCTAGAAACTTTCTCTGTCACCGCTTTGTTGCATCCAGTGCGAATGATAAGATGGCACTAACTCATTCGATCTAAGACCGGTTTAGTTGAATGTTATCGAATGCTTTGGTCCTTCACCGAGTTAACAAATATTGTGTCAAAAATGGTACTACCTAGATGAAGAGTAACATGCAGTAAAAAGTCATAAGCAGGAAAAGAGAGACTTAAGGTGAAAGAAAAAGAAAAAAAAAGAGAGGTAAAAATATTCTGTGTATTTTTATGAGTTTAGTTTTTTTGTAATTCTTTAATTTTTTTAGTAATAATATTTTTCTATTCTTGCTCATAGTTTTTATCTAATTTAGGAATTTTTCACGTAAAATCTTTATATTTGTTCATTATTCCTTCAGTCCTATTTAGCTGTAAACTTGTTCTAATTCGGTCGATTTTCACAACACATTGGCCACCAACCGTTGAAAATTACCATGGATGCATTGTTTTCTTTATGCGCGTGAAATTGTTGTCAATTGCAGAAATTGTGCATAGATTGAAGAATTTTTTGAACGAAAGTTTAGGATTTCAGCTATAAATAGAAGGCCTCGTTTGAGGCATCAGAGCACCAAATCATTCCTTCCTCAAAATATCTTCATTTTCTCTTTAGCTTCAGCTTTTCTCCACGAGCTTATTTTTGATAGCTCTAATTATTTTGGGAGTTATAGTGGTTGTAAAGCTTTATGTGCCAGCTTTTGTATTTTTGTACATTTTTCACATATTATCAGTGAATTTGGCTCATCTTTTGATCATAGACATAGGTCACATTGACCAAACCACGTAAATCCTTGTGTCCTGTCCCATTTATTTTTCTTTTTCTTTATTTTTTGTTATTATTTTTTGGGCTATTAAATTCAACCAGTATTCAATTTGGGGGCATTTTTCTCCAAACAAACTGGTATCAGAGTTTTTCTTGTTGGTCTAACTTACTGTGTGCTCTGTGGTTATGACTAAGGTGGATCCTCCACATCAGAAAGTTACTACAAGAAAATAAGACAATTCGCGACGTTATATTAAGAAAACGTCGCGGATTGTTAAGATTTTTCGCGACGTTTTTTAAACGTCGTGAAAGATTCGAACTTTTTGCAACGTTTTATAAAAACGTCGCATATTTGTAATACTTTTTGCTATGTGTTATCAACAAAATGTCGCGAAATAAAAACCGCGATGTTATGTTGAATAAAACGTCGCAAAAGACATTTGCCTTTTGTCTAATTAAACATTTTGCGCATTTCTTCTCTGCTTCTTTCCACCCAAAATTGGTTTCTTCTCGTTTAATTATTTCTTTGTTTCGTATCTTATCTTTCTACTTGTGCTTGCGATTTCTTATCTCAGAATGATTATGTAAATGAGGGATTCATATCAATCTGTTTGGTTTTAAAATTTGGGATTACGATTTTGAGGAGGGAAAGAAATTTAGGGTTTCGAAATCTGATTCGCTTGTTTGGAGGAGACATTCATCATGTCTAACAATAGAAAACAAGAATTTATTAACGACGGTGAGGACGAAATTAACAAAGAATTCGAGGATTCATGTTGATATCTAACTGTTTCGACTCCTCAACCGTTAGAGCAACGCAAGAGAGGTTCGAGATTGGGCTAACGGAGAGACTAACGGACATACTTTTTGAGCAAGGAGATGGAGATTTGTTGCTTCAGAGGACCGATCGAGAAGATAGGCTTTTGCAGTGGCTTAAAGGGCTGGAGATGCAAGTCATGGGTGCACGTGGAGCCAACGAGAGGCTGAGACCTTTGCTGAAAGCTAATGCTTCTAGTGGCTTGGCCGAAGATCGGTTGCAAGCATATTTAAACCAGGTTTGAATAAATATTTAAACTAGGTTTGAGTTCAAGTACTGAATGGAGCTCCTAAGTTTCTAGATATATAGTTGAAATCATTGATGCTTCGAAGTGCT
>JANQAP020000578.1:239184-252432 GCA_026874005.2 Erythroxylum coriaceum
CAAATCAATTTTTAACACATATAATTCACAATTCCAATTATAATCACATTTATAGATCAATTATACCCAGAATATGTTAATGAATACATGTACAATCATTCTAATGTGTGCAAACATTCAAATTCACAGGCGTATATGCTAACATTATGCATGAGCATGAAATGCATTTTTCTTAATCTCTCTTTCATCTCACATGTACCAAATTTTAGGGTTTTAATCCTTAGTATGGAAACGAGATATTACATTTAGATTTTGATTTACGGAGTTATGTCAAGAAAATGTTGACGCTTGGTTAGAGACCTATAGGAAGATTCGAGTTTTTCAAGTTTTATCTTGATTTCTCTTTACATCGTGGGCTATATGAGTTTGGGCAATATGCTTTCATATGATTTATGTGAGGGGGAGATTGATTAAGTTTGATTTCGATTTGTTAAATGCATTTTTGAGGTTTCTGAATTCAATCAGTTGTATACGGATGGAATTAAAGTGAGTAATGATATGTTGGCATATGTATTAACTGGTGGTAAATTGTCATCTTGGCTTTCTACTGCTGCACTACAGGCTTATGATTCTTCTGCCGCACATACTACTAATTCTTATGTTCTTTATTCACTGAGATTGATCGCAATTAAGGCATTCTTTGTTTTGACATTGTTTTGTCCCAAGAGGGAGATATATGATTGTTTTTGGTGACTATTTAATTCAGAGGGAGATTTCAAGGTATCTCTGTAACTATTAGTCTTGTTTTTTGACATCTTTTTATCCCAAGGGGAAGAATGAGAGAGTTCCTATGTGGTGTGTGCACTTGATGTTGTGTGTCCAATTATCTTCTTAAAAAGGAGTTTCAATATGTGAAAAATAATGTCAAAAAGGGGGAGATTGTTAAGATATATGTTATGATATCTTATTATTTAATTTTAGACATTATTTGATAATTGGACTTAGTTAGATTTATATGGGACTCTTTCAAGATAAGGTTGATTATGTTTAAAATCCTAATCAAAATGGGATTTAATGGATAACCTATTTTGGGATAATGACTATCTAAGGTAGCATATTTTTGGAGATTTGGCTTGATCATTGTAGCTGGATTGTGGCTGTGAATTTATGTGAAATATAGGCTGAAGAGTTGTTTCTTTTGTGTGAATCAACGATACGTGTTGTGTGACTTGGAAACTGGGATTTTTTGGGCAATCTTGGATTACTTTTGTAATTGATTTCGTGGGGATTGTATCCTAATTTGGTGCTCCAATTTTTCGTCAAAGTTTGCATGAATTTGTTGGAGAGTTTATCATTGACAGTGTGTGTGGTTTGGTAGCTACGTTTTTCTAGTTTTTGAATAACAATTGAGGCTGTATTGGTTGTTGAAAGTGTAAATTTGGCAGCCTCATTTTCTTCTGTTTTTAATGACTATTGAGAGTGATTTTTGCAAGCTAATATTTGAGGATTTTTCTAGATTGGGGGAACTGCGTTTTTCTATTTATTGTGAGGGATTTTTGGGTTGTCGATATAGTTATTTTCTTTCTCAAGTTTCTTGGTTTTTATTTTTTATTATTTCAATAATTTGAGCTGTTTTATTATCATCTTTATTATCGAACATTGTTGAGAAAATCCTCTATTGAGGTTAGCACGAGATGGTCGTGTTATTGGTTGTGATTTACTTTCACAGGTTGTGAGGTCAAGGGATAGTATCAAGGGTAGGGTGAGTCGGCTCTGTAATGCCTTGAGTAAAACTATTATTGTTCTTTGGTAAAAGTGATTAAGCTAGGTGAGGGCCCCACAGAGGTAAGCAAGATGTGTCGAACTGTATTACCAAATCTCAGGTGTTGATTTGTTTATTTTGCATTTAGTTTTTCTGTTTTTGTTTGTGCTAAAAAATTTATAAATTGTTAATACAATTGCTTTACATCAAGCAACCACAGATAAAGTTCAAAGCAACTATGACAAAGTTTTTGCGTAATTACATCCTTTCAGATTTACAAGATCTAATATATCGTATTGATCCTTATTTGTTAAATATCTCATCTTAAATTATAAAATTTCTCAAACTTTACAATCAAGTCCAACTTGATTAAAATATGTTTACTCTCTTCAATCCATTCTTTACGTGTGACCCATTAAGTTTCTCAATATGTTGGTAATGAATACAAATTATAACCCTAAATTATATTTAGGATAAGATAAATTAAATTCCTTTAATTTATCTTTAATTCTCTAATTAAACAATATATATATATATATATCAAAATTGCGTCTAGTAATATATCATGATTACCTAAATCTTTAAAAATATCAAAAGTAGTTTTAATTAACTTTTTCATGCATGATTTATAAATCATGCCTCAACTGGATAAAGTCATCACTCTGGAACACTTCTTTTTCCTTTTTTCGTCATTTTTTGTATGGTATTCCTCTTTGTCTTTGCCCATCTTTTTTACCTCTTTAAACTACTAAACCTCTATTCCAAAATATTGCGGGAGGTTAACTAACCTTTTCGTGTATGATTTTTTCGTATAATTTGTCATACAATGTTCCAATTACATATAGAGCATGAAATTAATCTCTATTCTATTTTGAGTTCAATCATATTAGTTCTCCACTATTAGTTGTTGATTTAATTGATGAAATTTATAACTATTTATAAAACGACATTCTACATTGGCCAAGGATTTCTCGAATAAATACTAATCGAAAATAGTAGAACATTATCCCTAATTACTTTAGGGTGATAAATCTTATCTTGATTACTCAACTACTTCCACATAGTTTATGTTACATCCAATGCCTATTGACTGAACTACCCTTGATTAGAATATGTTATAAGTAATATCAAAATGTAGCAATCCCTATACAAGATAACTTTGGATACTTCAAGTCAAATGATCATTTATATAATCATCACGATGAGAATTTCTATAGACATACAAGTAATGTTTTAAATGGATTTCTCATATGAGGTCAGTTCAATAAACTTGTTCTCTACCAAGCACTCACACATTTATTTAAATATCTTTATACTTTTAGTCTATAAGATCGATTACTTCCTTCGTAAGGAAAAACATACTATATGTTAGTATTTTTATGTTCTATTAATGTGACGACTAAGTTTTTAGATATAATATATAAATACAATATGAATCTCATAATTATAATCTCACGTAATTTCATTTGTAATAACTTTATTATATACATTTACATATGTAAAAAAAAGTGACTATATTTAAACTATTTTGTCATTAAAATATAACTTATAATCCAACAACCCTTTCATCATACAAGCACACTTGATGCAATGAAACGAGAAACAATACAAACTTTTGAAGCCCTTTAACGAGAAATTATCTGAAAAGCTGAAGAATTAATAAAATATTAAAAAAGGGTCGATCTTTCTCACACAGTTTTGATAGATTGGCATAGTAACATTGACTTTCTCATATAAATCACCGTAACTAAGAGTCGACCAATATTATTATTAAAGTTAAAATTCCAACACTTTTCTGATTCCCTTGCATCAAAACTAGAACCAAATGAACCATAAACATCAAGCTCCAGTCTAGTCACGATTAAGGATGTCAATACCAGTTGAGTCATGGTAGCCCATGACTCAGCCCGCAGACCGGCTTGATTACGTACTGACTGACCTATAGCTCGGATTATAACCTGACAGGTTACTTCTGAGTCAGCCTGGCTCGTCCGTCATTTATTTTTTAGAAGTCACAGTCTGACCTACCTATGACCCAATCATTCTTGACCAAAAGCGAGTTAAACTGGGCCGATTTTAACATTTTTAATCACGATATACTTTGTCTGTTACAATAGAGGCCCATCTTAATAGTAGCTTACAGTTACTTAATTGCCCCTACCTAATATGTAAGGATGTTAATGGTCCGGATCGGGCCCACCGATGGGCCTTCTGGCTTGTGGTATGTTGGTGGCCCTGTGGGCCACAGATAGGCCGGGCCAACTCCTACTTGTCTATATTTTTTTAATTAAAAATTACAAAACAACGCTGTTTTGGATAAAACGACTAAGCCGCCTGTCAAATCCAGGCTTGGCATGGAAGAAAATCTGACGGCTAGGCCCCAATAGTTTGAAGGCGAAATGATCCACCAACACTATGAACGTGGCAGATGTGAAACCTTCACCGCTCGCGTTGCAAGGCCGCAAATAGTGAAACCCACAATTGTTACGATTCATGGCATTGTTGCCCGAATATTAAAAAATGATGCTTTCGTCAAGGAATGTAACTTTCTCCATGAACACCAATTATCAGAATATATATATATATTACCAGATGTCTTAATCTAAACAACTCCTGCCAATATTACCCATCACCTAGAAAAAGGAATAAACAAAAAAAGAGTTCCCAGAGCCTAATTAATCCTAAACTTGGTGGTCAATAGTTATAAGTGCAATCAGGAGCCCAACCCCAAAAGCAAAGAGTTAAAATTCTAGCATGTAAGGATTTCTCCCTAATCAAGCCTCAAGCATAAGCTTCCCTTTTTGGCGCAACTGCGAACAGAGCTTCAAGATCAGGGGGATGAAAGTAGCCTTCTTTGGGAGGATCGCTCCTCTTCATATAAACCGGTTTCTTCTTTGGTGCCGGCGGACATAAAAACACTGCCGGGATCCTAGACTCGCCGTGTCTGGGCGTTCTCCATCCTTCATTCACTTCCATTTTCATAATGTTACTCTGAGAAAGTTTGTGTTTCCGCGAAGCATGCATACACATATAAATAAAATAAAATTCCAATTACAAGCTTGTTCGGGAAGGTGCTCTTTGACTTATCCAACCGTGTGGTGGAAGGAACAGAAGTCAAATTGGGCAGGCTCTTAATGACATTATTTTATGCGTCCGTGGTTTGGCAAGCATTTTCCTTATCTGTACTAGTATGACTACGAAGCGGGGGCCAGAAGGTTCGTGTTCGGAGCCAGCGGCCTGGGCTTGAATGAGGGCCACGTGTTGCGTTTTTTGAAGTTTGGTTGTGGTAGAGGGATGTGCACGTGTAAGTGATTGACTTTATTACCATTTTACCAATCAATTGGGCAAGTGGGCTTTAGGACTTGTCTTGAATCTTATTTTTCCCGACATCAGAATCCTAGGCCTATGGGCTCTAAATCAATATGGTATTTTCGTTTTGTGCCCAAGCCCAACATGAACAAGAATTTCATTTTACGGTTTCCGAATAAACTTCACGTGTTGTATTACTGTTGGCTTTAGATCGCCCGGTTGGTTTATTCTGGTCTTTAACTTAAACGAGAGGTGGGTTTCCTTCCCTGTAAGTGTTGGCGTCTCGTTCTCACACTAGCCACTAGCCAGTAGCCAGACCCCTCTTTCGTAAGACTTGAGGAGACTATGCCTTTCATATCGCAGATTCATAGACAAGCAGACTACAATTTCTTCCCTTCATCTACTCCCATCGTCATCGACAATGGCGCCTCGTATTTCCGTGTCGGGTATATCAACCTTCGCCTAACAAACCCTAACTTTGCCTTTAACTTCTTGATCAATACGCGTGGTTTTGTTCTCTGCTCGTAATTCTTGTTTCTTTATGTGATTTTTTAGATGGGCTGGAGAGACCGATCCGAGGGTTATTTTCCGTAACATTGTCCAGAGGCCACGGCACAAAGCCACCGGTATGCTAACTTTCTTTGTTATTCCCTTTGCAGTTCTTCTTTTAATTATTTTCTTGTGTCTGTTTGGCTGCTATGAAAAATGGAGGAACTAATGTAACTGATTTCATACTTCTTTCTCTCACCTTTTTCTATGTCAATGATAGATGTTCTACTTCAGACCCGGTTTATTTTGTCTGTTCTAAATCTTGGCGTTGTTCATCTTATGTTTATTAAAAGTGATCAATGTTAGAGATTGCCATTTATAGTGATTTACGATTAGTCATTTCACTTAGCTGTTTTATCTGATACGTGATTCGTTGAGTTAGTTTTTCGTTGGTTTAGGTGAAACTGTGACCATAGTTGGTGATCATGACCTTGCGTTGTTGAAGTACTTTGACTGCACTCGCTCAGGGCCTCGTTCTGCTTTTGATAGCAATGTTGTTTACCAATTTGAGATAATGGAATATGTAAGCCTTTTAATATAAATATGGATGTGATCTGTTACATTTTGCTTTTTTAACCTTATGGCAATCGTGGTAGAGATTACTTAAGAGTTGAGGCTATATAGGAGAGATAGACTAGAACTGCTGGTTTATTTTTTGAAGTCTGTTGAGAAGAGTGCTTCCTCTAACGGATTCTTTCAATTGATAGGTCCTTGACTTTGCATTTGATCGACTAGGAGCAAATGGTTCACAGGTAACATGTAGAATTTGTTTAAATTATGAAAATACTAATAAAATACACAGATATTCTAGATGCATGTTGTGTATTAAATAATTTAAAGCTGTATTTCACATTATTCTGGAAGATGCTCTCTAGGTTTGATGCCACCTTGCATCAAATTGCCTTTGGCTCTGGTATTTTGGATCTTATTTAGTTTAATGTTGTGTTGTAGCTTTCTTATAGTGTGCATGGAAATATTTTTGGAATTTGTTAATACATTGTCATTTACATGAATATATTTATGTGACATGGTTATGAGCTTGTTTTTGTTGATCTTCTTATTACTTGAGGCCAGGACAGATTGATCATCCTATACTGATGACAGAATGTGTATGCAACCCAGTTCATTCCCGCAGTAAAATGGCAGAGCTTCTTTTTGAAACCTATGGAGTTCCATCTGTCGGTAAACTTTCCTCCTTCATTATGAGAGGATTTAAGGCATCCTGGAAGCTCACAATATTTTGCGTCTACGGTACTTACAGATGGTTTACCAAATTAATCTATTCTTTTAACAATTATGACAGCATTTGGTGTTGATGCTGCATTCAGCTATAAGTACAATCAACAACACGGGGTCTGTGGTAAAGATGGGCTTGCTGTTTGCCCAGGATTCACTACAACTCATGTTATTCCAGTATGTTTTCCTACCCTGGTTCTGCTTAGTTCAACTTCATAAATTTGCCAGAAATTGTGTAGATTGGAAGTTTGTTATTATGTGAAATGACGGGCATTAAATCTCTCTCTCTCTCTACCATTGTTATCTGTCATTTATGTAATATACGCCAGGTAGTTGATATCATTGTTGCTCCGCCTGTTGAATTGTGAATTAAAACGGAATTAATATCATTTTTAGTTATATTTGCATGTTTTTGGGGCTATTTGCATTATATGTCCTTTTGGACCTCCTGCAATTTTCTTCTGGTACTATTGTCATCCTAATAGTGTTGTTTCACCATCTTCAGAACTGAATTAGACAATTTAGCCAAGATCAATTATTAGCTATTAATTATGGTACTTTTTGTTATCAGTTTATTGATGGAGAGCCTATTTATAAAGGATGCTGCCGAACTAATATTGGAGGATTCCATGTAACTGATTATTTGAAGCAACTTCTTTCACTCAAATATCCTCACCACCTGTGAGTATATATATCTAGATGGGTTCTGGTGCAACTCCAGTACTTCAATTTAAAAAATTTTCTGTTTTATGTTTGATGTGTTCCTGCAGTAATCGGTTAACATGGGAGAAGGTTGAAGACTTAAAGATGGAACATTGCTACATTGCACCAAATTACGCTTCAGAAGCTCGATTATTTCAGGTAACCAGCCTGGATGTGCTTTCCGTCCTATCTTAAAAACTTACATTGGCTATTAAAATTATGCAACAGAAAGGAACTAAGGAAGCTGAAGAAAAAACCAGTTGTTGGCAACTTGATTGGACTCCACCACCAGTTGAGGAGCCTCCTTCTGAAGAAGAGATTGCTAGGAAGGCAGCCATAAAGGAGAGACAGGGTCAACGACTGCGAGAAATGGCAGAGGCAAAGAGATCATCTAGGATAAATGAACTGGAGAATGAGTTGCGTGGTTTGGAATTCCTTTTGCAGCAGCTTGATCAAGTGACAGAGGATGAAATCCCTTCTTTTCTGAAGGAGACTGGTTATGTCTCCAGGCAGGAAATAGAATCCTCTGTGACAAAAGTAATGCAGTCTTTACGAAAAGCAAAAGGTGAACCTAAAAGTGAACAATTTGAAGTTGAAGAAAAGACTGATTCTTCTACAAATGAAAAGTATCCTCTTGTTAATATTCCTGATAACATGCTGACCCCAGAGCAGGTATGTTTTCTTATCAATTTGATCAATTCTGGATTGCTTGTTTGGGTTGTATTCTATTTCTTCCTGGAATGTTGGTAAATTTCTGGTCATAATACTATACCCCTTGTTTCATTGCATTACTTTTGATCAACTCAAAAGCAGTTTAGTGCTGTTATGATATTCTCCTCCCTACAAATATGCTATATTAACTCTGAACGGTACTTCTGTGTCAGTTGAAGGAAAAGAGAAGACAGCTATTTCTTAAAACCACATCTGATGGTCGACAGCGAGCTAAACAGAAACGTTATGAAGAAGAACTAGAACGAGAACGGAAAAATCAACTAGATGAAGCAAAACGGCTGTATGTGCCTACTTGCAGATGCTTCTTTCAGTTTATTTGACGTGACTGGTTGAGAAGTATTTAGGTTTTGTAAAAGTGAGATGACAATGTTCATCTCTCATTTTTTTTAAGCTCTTAAATAAGGCATAGTTGTATGGAGAATGATAAGTTGAGTAGCAATTGAATTCTTTAGAATGTATTTACCAACAGACGAGCATTTAGAAACCATTTAGTTTGTACTGGTGGTTGTCTTGGTTCTTAGTGAGCATTTAGAAACCATTTAGTTTGTTACTGGTGGTTTTCTTTGTTCTTAGTGTTCCCATTCTCTATAATGCAGAGAGAACCCGGGGCTTTATTTGGAACAGATGCATGTTAAATACAAAGAGATGTCTGAGAAAGTTGAGCAGAGAAAACGACTCAAGATAAATGGGAACCATTCAAATGGAAATGGTGTGTCTGGTGGTGTTGGCCGCGGTGAGAGATTGAATACTGCCCAACGGGAACGGATGCGCCTCCTAACAACAGCAGCGTTTGATCGAGGTAAAGGTGAGGACACTTTTGGGGCCAAAGATGAAGACTGGCAACTATACAAACTAATGAGCAAGGATAATGATGATGATGATGAGGGACCTGATGAGGATGAAGCAGAGCTTGCCCGCATTGTTTCTAGGCTTCAGGTGAGCTTATGTATTCGTTTGTGTTAATATTCATTCATATTACTGACCTTACTTTTCTAGGCACTAAGTTCTCTAAGTTTGCTGTTGCAGGAGATTGACCCAGCATTTGTTCCAAAGCAAGAAGTAGGATCATCACAGCCTGCTTCAGAGTTACCGCAGATTCGTCCTCTGACCAAGGAAGATTTCCAAATTCTGCTAGGTGTGGAAAGGTTTCGATGCCCTGAAATTCTATTCCATCCCAACTTAGTTGGGATTGATCAGGCTGGACTAGATGAGATGGCTGGAGTCTCAATAAGGAGGCTCCCATTCAATGACGACACCTTGGTGGAGAGATTGACGAGTTCCATCTTATTGACTGGTGGAAGCTGCCTTTACCCGGGTATGGCTGAGCGCTTGGAAGCAGGAGTCCGAATGATTCGGCCATGTGGGTCACCTATAAAAATCGTCAGAGCATTGGATCCAGTATATGATGCATGGCGTGGTGCTTCTAACTATGCTGCTATGTTTCAATTTCCTCATCAGACATTTAGTAGAATGGATTATTACGAGAAGGGTGAAGATTGGCTGCGGGAATACAAGTTTCGTTACACATTGTAATTTTATCATGACAGGGGCATTGCTGGTTCTCTATGCCTATTTAGATAGACGACTCTCCAACAGGAACAAGCAGATGTATTATATTTCAATCAATTGTAAGTGAAGCAGGAAGGTTTTAGTTAGTTGTTTACGATACTAACTGGACTGACTTGACTGCATTGTTCATCGGATATTAATGGAAGCATATATTTGCCCCTACTCCAAAAACTCTTCAGTGCACGGCCACCGCCTGAAAAGAGAACCTAAGGAGAGAGATGAAGATTAATCATCACGAGTTCCAACAATAATTGTGGCAATCAAATTCTGCAATGTAACCACCACCCAACTTTTAGAGCCCTACTTTTCAAAAAAAAAACTTTTAGAGCGCTAAAATAAAGAAAAAACAATGAAGAATTTCAAAAGCAAAATGGAAAGAAAAGGAAACAACAGCATATGACTCGTTGATTTTGGAAACTAACGGCTACTTTGGGCAAACAGAACCAAACCAAGCTATCCAGCTGCTTGTTTCCTCAGTAATTGACCGTTGAGCGTCGCACATTCCAAGTCCCACCCCATATGTGATATATATAACCCACCACAATTCGACCGTTGCAATTCTTCCCCAATACAGAAGGAAAAAAGGAACCCCTCTGCTAAGCTCCGTTGACAACCCCTCTCTTCCATTTCACAGAGAGGCCTCTCAATCTTCATCAGAACCCATTACAAGAAAAATCAACTCAGGAAAATGGATTCTCCACCAAGAAGAAAAAGTGGCCTAAACCTCCCATCCTCCATGTCTGAGGCTTCTCTATGGCTCGAGACTTTTTCGGGTTCTTGTCGAGCTCGATCAAACATACAGTCACCTAGAGCAATATCGAGCCTCTCATCGCCCTCAAAGTCATCGACTTGCAGTGATAGATTCATTCCCTGTAGATCTTCTTCAAGGCTGCAAACTTTTGGGCTACTAGAGAAGGAGTCTCCAGTTAAAGAAGGAGGCAATGAGGCCTATTCCAGGTTGTTGAAATGTGAGCTTTTTGGGTCTGATTTTGCTTCTTTTTCGTCTCCTGCAGGTGGTCAATTTGGGTCTCCTATGAATAGTCCCAGCAAGAACATGTTGCGGTTCAAGACTGATTTCTCGGGGCCTAATTCTCCGTATTCTCCTTCCATCCTGGGGCAGGATGCTGGGATTTCTAGCGAGTCAGTGACACCTCCGAAGCCACCAAGAAAAGTTCCCAAGACTCCCCATAAGGTTAGTTGTCTATTATTGATCTAATTTTGTTTTGGGCAAGAATGTTTCGTGAGAACTGTAGTTGTTGTTATTCAAACGTTAGTTTGGTCCAGGTCTTAGACGCCCCATCACTGCAAGACGATTTCTATTTGAATCTTGTCGATTGGTCCTCGCAAAACGTATTGGCTGTTGGTTTGGGAACTTGCGTTTATTTGTGGTCTGCATCAAATAGCAAAGTAAGTTAGCAATCATTGCCAAGTTCGGTAGGAAATTGGATTTCAGTCTCCATTGCTCCATTTGCAACTTACAAGAAGGTAACTGACATGTTTGCCGTTCTATGATCTGTTCCTCAGGTGACCAAGTTGTGTGACTTGGGACCTAGTGATAGCGTCTGTTCTGTGCAATGGACTCGAGAGGGTTCATACATCTCAATTGGTACACATCTTGGTCAAGTTCAGGTATCTTCAACTCTCCAACATGCAGAGAAACATGTATACTTATCCAATCTCGACTTTCTGATATATGCATCCGCTGCACAACTATATTTACGGTTTCCTTTTACAGGTATGGGATGGAACTCAGTGCAAGAAAGTACGGACCTTGGGAGGACATCAAACAAGAACAGGTGTCCTGGCATGGAATTCCCGTATACTGGCATCAGGGAGCAGGGACCGTAACATTCTTCAGCATGATCTTCGTGTTTCAAGCGACTTTGTATGTAAGCATGTTGGTCATAAATCGGAGGTAAATTCTTAGGGGAAAGTGGAATTTGTTGGCTCAAGAATCCCTTTCTACTTCTAGTCGTCATACTGGGTAGGTACACAACCCATAAAAGAAGTAACATTTCACTATGATTCAATGCTGCAGGTATGTGGCTTAAAATGGTCTCATGACGATAGAGAACTTGCTTCAGGTGGAAATGATAATCAGGTAATGCTAGTTCTTCTTCATGCTTTACTTCTTTCAAAACGTTCAACCATGGCACAAAGGCAAATAATATTATTCAATTTTATTCGGTTTTAGTCTTTTGCAACGTGGTCAATTCATTGAGCTTTTTGTCCAAACAATAAAATTAAAGGGCATTCAATTGCTTGTTGGTTATCAGCTGCTGGTCTGGAGCCAACATTCTCAGCATCCAGTGCTGAAATTGACCGAGCATACAGCCGCTGTAAAGGCCATTGCTTGGTCACCCCATCAGAGTGGCCTTCTTGCGTCTGGAGGTGGAACTGCTGATCGGTGCATTCGTTTTTGGAACACCACAAATGGTCATCAGTTAAACCACGTCGACACTGGGAGCCAGGTTTCTGTCGAAGCACTTTCTTCTGTTTCCTTCTTCAACTTTTACTGTAGGTTTGCCATAGATTTTATTGGGGAAATGTCAAAAAGCAACTGGAAAGCAATAGTTCTACGTAAACAATGCTAACTTTTAGATAAGATCATCTTGAACAAAGAAAGAGCTTTTGGTAACACAATAATTCTCCAACTTAGGTGTGCAACCTAGCCTGGAGTAAGAATGTCAATGAGCTGGTCAGCACTCATGGGTACTCCCAAAATCAAATCATGGTGTGGAAATATCCATCACTTGCAAAGGTATGGATGCGAATTCTTCTTATAGTGAGAACACCTAGCGTTTATGAGGCTAATACCAATGTTTTTGACTTCTTGTAGGTCGCAACTCTAACTGGCCATAGTTTGCGGGTACTTTATCTTGCCATGTCACCTGATGGTCAGGTACTGGAATCTCCACGGCCTATGGACGTAGATGATGATTTATATTGAACTTCTTCCTTTCCTGGTTTTTGAATACTGTATAAATAAAGTTTGAATATTCCAATCACTTTGTGTTCATACAGACAATAGTGACTGGAGCAGGAGATGAGACTTTGCGTTTTTGGAATGTCTTCCCATCTGTAAAAACACCAGTAAGTAGTATGCCAGTCTAAACTCACTGATTTGATTAAATGCATCTTCAAGTACTAACTAACTAAGGCTGCTTTCAGGCACCGGTCAAAGACACAGGTTTGTGGTCATTAGGACGCACTCAAATTCGTTGACAAATCCCTCTACATACAAAATCTGTACATGGATATTAACACAGAAAAGTTTGAGACGACGCATATTCCTTTTCATTGTTTACTGATACGTATGAACACAATATTGTAAAATGATCATGTGAGAAATACCATTAATTTTCTTTATCTTTGTTAGAAGTTTCTGACTTAGTCAAGTTTGTTTCAATAAAGACCTATTCTTTTGGGTTGTTAGAGATTTTAGCTGT
>JANQAP020000579.1:0-16550 GCA_026874005.2 Erythroxylum coriaceum
AAAAGAGGAAGAATTTGGTTTTAAAAATCTTGTGACTTATAATTACTGCTTTATTATTTAAATGCATATGATGCCATATGGAGTATGGTAGAGATTGCACGTAGCGCTCCCTTATCATAGGATATGTATCGGAATGACCTACGGGCGTCCCGGTGGGTACCTTACGGTAATGGGGTGTTACATTATGGCATGGGTGCTTCGGTTCAAACTAATTTGTCTTGATGTATTGGAACATATGCCTCCTCCATCTCATCATCTTCTTTAGATTTAGAAATTTGGTGTTCATTGTCATCTTCTATTTCCAGTGACTACACTTTTGCTATGTAGCTCTCAACTTGTTCTCACAAACTTTGATCCATTATTTCAACTCTCATGTATGGGCTACTCGTTGTTGGATTCTCTAAGGCCTTATTCATATTGAATTCAACCTCATCTTCACCTATTCAAAGTGTCAATTTACCTTTGTGAACATCAATTATAGCCTTTTCAGTGTTCATAAATGGTCGACCTAAGATAAGTGGACAATTTTTATCCTCTTCAAAATCTAAAACCATAAAATCCACAAGAAAAATGAATTTATCTACTTGCATCAAAACATCTTCCACTATTCCCAATGGCCTTTTAATGGATTGATCAACTAATTGAATTAACATTGATGTAGGCTTAACCTCTCCAAGTCCCAACTTCCTAAATATCGATAAAGGCATAAAATTGATGCTAGCTCCCAGATCACATAAACACTTCGTAAATTCCAATTTACCAACAACACAAGGTATTGTGAAACTTCTTGGATCTTTTAATTTTGAAAGCATTTGACTGGTGACTATAGAGTTGCAGTTACCAGTTAGGGCTATCGTCTGATTGTCTTCCCAAGTACGCTTCTTTGATAAAATGTCCTTTAAAAATTTTATGTATTTAGGCATATGTTCTAATGCCTCAACAAAGGAGAGATTTATTTGTAGTGTCCTTAGCTTCTCAACAAACTTTACAAATTGATCATCCAACTTCTTCTTTTGTAATCGTTGAGGGAAAGGGATCTTGGGTCAGTACGGTGGAGGTGTAACATAAGGCAGATACTCACTCATATCCACTTCCTTCTCCTTTTCTTGATCTTTCTCGGCCGACTTGATAGGCTCCTCTATTATTCTTGTGGGTGGTTCAATTTCCTTCCCACTTTGAAGTGTGATAGCCTTTAATTGCTCCCTTTACTTTGTTCCTGAAGTGCTAGGAACATTTCCAAAATTTGGCATAGAAAAGGCATTTGTTAGTTGACTCACTTGGCCTTCTAGATTGTGAATGGAAGACGCGTGACTCTTAGTGACTTGTTCAAATTTATCTTCCAACTTCTTTTATGCATTATCTAAAGTTCCAAGATTATCTAGAATCTTGTCCAATTTGGCTTCCAATGAGCTTGTTTTATCTTGCTAGAAACTCGATTGCCCTTGAGTCCCAAACTATCCTTCATTATTATTATTCCACCAAGAAAAATTGGGGTGATTTTTCCACCTGGGGTTATATGTATTGGAGTAGGGGTTATTACCCCCTCCTCATCCAAATTGTGCCCTCATGTAATTCACTTGCTCCTGGTTATCCTCTCTCATCAGGTAGCAGTCCACAGTGTCATGATTTACTTGACCACATAACTCACACTTCACTTGCATGGACTTAACCGGAGCTAAAGATGACACCTTTATATTGCTGAGTTGTCACATCAGATTATCGATCTTAGCTTACATCTCTGTCATCTAATCGACTGTGACAACTCCTTTCTACTCTCTAAAGGTAGTAGGTTGCCTACTTCTCTCACTCGCCCATAAACAACTATTACTCGCCATCTCTTCAATTAACTCCTCTACTTCATCGACCATCTTACGCATCAAAGATCCTCCTGACGCTGCATCGATCGTGCCTCTGGTAAGTGGGTTTACTCTATTGTAGAATGTCTGCAGGAGGAACTCCTTAGGTAGGTTGTGGTGTGGGCATCTCTTTTGTAGGTCTTTATAACACTCCCATGCTTCATAAATCTTTGTGGTCTTTGTTTAAGGGAAGTACTTATCTAAAAAAACACGCACAAGCTGCTCCCATGTTGTGATATTAGCGGGGCTCAGTGAGTGGTACCAAGCCTTCACTCTGTCCCTAAGTGTAAAAGGGAACAACCTAATCCTAACAGCATCCTCCAACATCTGGTGATATCGAAAAGTATCACAGATCTCGAGGAAACTAACGATGTGTGCATTTGGATCTTCATTCGCTAGTCCATAAAATTGGACGTTTTGCTGAAGCATATTCAGGAGGGTTGGCTTGATTTCGAATGAGAAAGCTTGAATAAGCGGTCTAGCCACTCCTTGATTCGTCGGGTTAAACCCTGGTCTCATAAAATCCATAAGGGTCCTCTATTGTTGCCTCCCAGGGTTAACTTCCTAATCTATATTTCTTTCAAATTCCTCGTCCATTTGTGTTTTCTCGATCTCTTTTTCCTCTCATCGAGCTTTCTTCAAGGTTTGTTCTAATTGCGTTATATCTATATTTATTGTTTCAGCTGCACGACTTGAACCTCTCGTGACTCTTGTGTTCATGCAAGAGCACGATTATGAAATAAAACGAATGAAACGAAAATAAAAACCAAAAAATCATATATAAGCTAATGCCTTAAACTATAGACTAAAAGTCACATTCCCCGATAACGGCATCAAAAAGTTGTTTGCTTAAGGTTATATGCGTTAAGTTTTACTATTTATAACCTTGGTAATTACCACAAGTGCACGGGTCATTCACGTAGTACCTAAAGTGTCGATCCCACGAGGAAGGGAGCTAGTCCCAAAATCTAAAAGCAGCTAAGTTCACAATAAACCTAATTAAACAACTAATGCAGAAATTAAATCAATCAATAATCAAATATGAGAAATTAAAGTGCCAAAGAGTAAACAAAATAGCAATATCACAGCCCAACCCAAGATCAACCTAGAAATTACCAAGGGAAAGAAAGGGGATTTTAACTCGAAACTAAGAAAACCTAACCAATTATGCAATTATTGAATTAACGGGTTTAGGCGGTCCTAGGGTGAATTACTCTTTCTCGAGTTATAATTCTTAACCCTAATTAGTAATCCTTGATTCAAATTATGGGAATTGCGATCTCTCGATCCACAATTGGTTCAAAACCTAAACTAGTTCTAAAATTACCTATTAACCTACTAGGAATCTATCCTTCATCTCTCGTTACATGACTCTACCGGTTTGACTCAATTCTCAAGTTATTGATTCACCTAACTCTCATTAGCCCAAATCGATGATTTTTACCTGGCTCACCCTCTCAGTTTATTGCCAAATTATTAAGAATAGAATTGAAATCACAATCAACTCAATAAAAAAAACACAATCGAATAAATTTTATTAATCTCAAGAGTCAAAATCCGAAGGTGAGTATAAACGTACACTCAACATTCAATACAACGAATCTCAACACCAATTTCAATTCTATATATAAATAAAACTGAAATAAATGGAAATATTGTCGGGAATGGAATCTTGGAAGCGGCGATTACGGGAAACCACCTGTTTTGGGAAGTACTCCGCGTCTAGCACGTCTTCGTGTCTCTCTTCCTTCGTCTCCTTCCTTAATCTCTTGATCTCTCCCTAGGTCTCTCTTAGATTTGACAAAATCTTGCTCTTTTGCACCACTCTCTAAGCTCTCTCCAGATTCCTGGTGGTTGTCACATTATGTTCTATTTATTCTGTGGAAGCCTTAGGTCAAAGTCAGGGTTGAAAATTGAGTTTTTCTTTCAGCCCGATGCAATGGAAGATCGTGGCCCTACCTGCCACTATCGTGGCCTATTGTTTATCCTTCTTGTCACGATCATAGCTTAATATGCACGATCGTGGCCTGACTTGACCCTCTCTGTCATGATCGTGGCCTACCATGCATGATTGTGGCCTATAACTTTGGGCCAAAACTCCTCAAATCTTCGTCGTTCTTTCCTGTTTACCCTGAAACACTAACAAACGCATGACAACACCTCAAAAATATAACATTTAAGCACAAATACTTAATCTAACCTATAAAAAACACTAAAACACACAAATTAACATAATTACACCCTAAATGCACACACACCACTTAAATTCACACTAAATAAATAACAATTTGAACCCTAAAACACATTCAATTACACAACTATCATTAGCCAGGCATGGGTAAATGATGTAGAACCAGCCTCGTAGGCTTACACCTAACGGTACCAAATCGCAAAGAAAATTTTAAAAGATAATGTTCATAAAACTATTAATTGCTATCTATGTTTACCTTACAAGAGAAACTTGATTATGTTCTACATGTGCATTGATTACATGAATTTATTATGTTAGAACATTGGTTACTGCTTAAAAAGAAAAGGACATTATCTTTGTTCTTTATGAAGGTTGATGTTTGTATAAACGTTTGGAATGGAAATCATAACACTCACTGAGCTCGTTTAGTCACTCTTTATTTTCATTTTTTATTTTAACCTCCCAGGTGTACGCTTAGGTATTTCAGTAGCCAGGACTCCACTATTTCAGTAGTTACCTTCCTCATGTGCTACTGTGTAGGCAATTTTTCTTATGCATTTGTTTTACATGTATTGCATAATTAGGAACATGTTTTGATCATGTTTTGTGTAAAGATATATTGTAAACATTTTACTACGTATAGTTCATCATCTTTGTAAATATGTCTTGATCTTGGTTTTGCGAAAATACGATTATTTATAAATGTTCTTTTCTTTAAATAAATGTATGAATATGTTTGAACCTTTGAGATTGTTTCTGAATGGACTTAAAGTTCAGAAGTAGCAGTGGTGCTTTGGTTAAGTGGATAGAAGTGTTTTGAATTGCTTTTCACGAACCTAAAATTTTTGGTTTTATTAAATAACAGTTGTTATACTGTCAAAATTTTTAATGAAGGTTACTTTTAAAAACTTTCGATACTACCCTTTTTTTTATATTGAGTTAAAATATTTTGAAGAAAAGGGAAAAGGCTTAGCTCTAGGGAAACTTTTGAGTTAGAATGGATATTGATTGGAGGGTGTTGGTGGGGTACTGGGTAGATCACCTAGTCATTAGGAAAGGGGCCTATCATAATCTCATATAAGGGAGAAGAAAAAAAGAGATTTAGAATTATTTCACAATGATATATGAATCCAAGTCACTTCATAACTAATTTTTCTTTTAAAAAATCTTTGATTCTTTATATGTTAAAATTCACTTTATTAACTGATTACATCTATACCTCAACTAATTTGTTCTCTTTACTCATATTTTTGGGCTATAAAATAAAGACAAATGAAAATGCTAACCTTCTGAGTCTTTTTCATGCTCAAGCATCTTTACATCTACTTCCTTTATCTTTGAACTATACTATATCTTTTCGACTTGATTATTTAATGTTTATCAAAGTGTGCATACATATGTAAATGTTCACGAATAACTTATATATTTGTGTATATTTATTCTTTTAGATGGATGAGCATATTACTTAAGTGGAGAGCTGAAATCGGGTACCGAAGAGTATATCGACGAGGACTTCTAATATTAAGGATAAACTCTTTTCTTTATGATATATCAATTTTATTTATTTTTATGATATTATCTTATATTATATTGTATTTTTAATTTTTTATTAATATAGGTATCGATTTAAAGGAGATGATTCATTCACTTGAAAAATATTTTGAAAATATATCTGATAACAAAGGTGTATTTAATTATTTATTATCATGTGTTTTATATTCATTTAATGCAATTACTACATTATTAGGTATAATTTACATAATAATGTTTCTACATGCAGATGAAGTAGTGTGAACTATTTACAATCCTTATTATAATGATTAGTGATCCCTTTTCCTCTGTTGTGGGTTTCTTATCTTTAATCTTTGTTTCTGGAATTACTTATTTTTCATATGATTGCCTTGATTTTTTCTAATTGAAGATATAACTATTTACTTATGTGTTTTTATGTGAGTTGAAAACTATTATCTCTGCCTATTTACTTATACTCAACTTCAACATCTACTCTCTAGTCTCCAATCTACAACTATAGTTAATAATTTTATTTTGATTTTTTGTGAATTTTATCATTAAAAATTTGGATAATATTAGACATGATACTCTTTTGTTTTGATAACAAAATGATTTTCATATACTTATGAATTTATAGCATTCATTATATTTATTCTTATATTGTATAATCAAGAAATAAGAACATTTAAAGTCCAAACTAACATCAAAATAAATTTAGTTTAAATTTAATCATTTCAAAATTTTATGCACATTTAATTTATACTTTTCCGAAACGCAATATTATTAAGCAATTGTGTTAATAAAATAAATATTGCATATTTGTGCCCTTCATTAGTAGAGTCCCTTCAAAATAGCTTAATTCTTTTATTTTCTATCATGATTTTGCCTTAATGCTTCTCCCTTTTATCCATGAAGGCAAATAAAACCTAACAACATAATAGAAATAAGATAAGTACCAAAAGTAATATGAAACTATCAAATAAACGAACAAAATACATTAAATATAGGATCAGAAATATAGTATATTTAGCATTTTTCATACACTCTAATGATGATTTAAGGAATTTCTTATGTTTGATAGGCATTGTAGATCTTAGATATAATAGTAATCGAAGGAGGTAGGAAGTTTAATCTTGGCCTGACAAAAGAACTCTCTAATTTCTTTAATAAGATAGATTCAGTGGGCATGAAAGCTACTAGAAGATTATTCACTTAGACAACTGATTGACCTAATTTGTGATAGTCAATGTTGTAATAACCACAAGTGCACGACGTAGTTGTAGTTAGTACTGGCAAGTACGGATCGATCCCACGAAGACTATGAATACTAGTAATTACCTTCCCCTATTATCTAACCTACGAATTGATTTTGTTAGATTCCCATATCAATTGGAGAGGGGAACGAAGTAGGCCTTATAAAGCTATGAAAACCTCACCCTCATAGACGCGTTTTCCCAAGGGTGGGAAGAGCAAAATCGTGAGGGCTTGGCTGGGCCAAGGCCCAAAGTGGACAACATCTATGAGCGGGTGGTCCAGACTGTTATAAATGGTATTAGAGTCAGTACCTGAATCGGTATGTCAGCAAAGACGTTGGGCCTCTAAGGGGATGGATCCAGGCTTGTGTGCCAGCAAGGACACTGGGCCTCCAAGAGGGTGGATCTAGGCCTGTGGGCCAGCGAGGATGTTGGACCTCTAAGTGGGGTGGAATGTTAGATTCCCATATTGATTGGAGAGGGAAACGAAGTAGGTCTTATAAGACTATGGAAACCTCTCCCTCATAGACACGTTTTCCCAAGGGTGGGAAGAGCAAAACAGTGAGAGCTTGGCTGGGCCAAAGCCCAAAGCGGACAATATCTGTGAGTTGGTGATCTGAGTTGTTACAAATGTGATATACACGATCATGTATGATGTTCATGTAAGTCTCTACGTTTATATGAAATCATGAATTTAGGTGTTTCTAGAGCTATACGACCACCCATTGTAAGTTGACCGTGTATAACGTAGAAACCCCAATTTTTACTATAAAAGGACATGAACAAAGGTAAAACAAGAAGAGCCTAGTTTTTAAGTAATTTTAAGTTGTAAGACATATAGAGAGGTAATAGTTCTAATCAAGAGATGAGGACAACATGAAGATAACATCAAAAGTTTTGCCAGAGGGATTCTTCATCCAATCCAAACTTGCAAAGAGATTTATTGGAAGAAAAAAGAAGATTTAGAATTATAATTTTTTTGTTTTCTAGTTATTATTTTGCATACTTTTTATTGATTTTTGTTTTATATGAATAGGAACTAAAGTTATTTAATGTCTAGGTTCTTTAGGGTGAATATTTCACTTGACCATTGGTAATGATTTTGAGCCATATGCTTAATTAGATTATATGCTTTATCCACAATCTTATTAATGAGAACACATTTAGCAACAACATCTACTAAGATATTATTTTTATAGGTCATCTCTTTATAGAATGTCTAAATGATAAGCTACTTTTCTAGCCTAAAATGGGGCTATAACATCAATAGCTCCTTATATCTCTCCCAAGGTTTGTATAATGACTTACCTTACCTTCAAAAAAAGGTTGTAATCTAATTATTGATCTAAGTAGTTTTACTTGAGGGAAAGTACTTAGGAAGGAATGTCTGGGATAGTTGATCTTAGGTAGTAATAGATCTTGCAAACAATAGGGAACCATTGTTAAAGAATTCTTGAATCATTTCAATTACCATATTCCTTGTAAATGGACATGACTTCACAAAGTAATGTATGTTGAAATCATTAGGGCCAAGAGCTTTATTGGGATAAAGGGACTTAAATGATTCTTTAATCTTTACAATTATAACAAGATGAATAAGAAAATCAATCTTTTGAAAGGAACCATTTTGTAAAATTTGTTGAAGGTGATGTACTAAAGAATTTGCTTATGAGGGTTTATTTATGAATTTAGAAAAATAACTAAAAGCCATTTGCAGCAGCTTATCCTATGAATTTAACTGTACACCATCTAGTTCAAAAGAGACAATTCTATTAACAACTTTCCTTACAATGAATGACCTATAAAACACCAAGTTATTTCTATCCACATATTTTATCCACTAGAGTCTTGATCTCTATTTCATGAGAGAATAATTAAACTATAAAACTTTAGAGTAGTGGTAATAGCTACCTTTTCCATTTCTAGGAAAAGAGAAGAACTAGGATTCATATAGATTTGAGGTTGAATGCTCTCCAGATTGCCTTTTGCAGTATTCAATAAATGATGTGTCTTGCCTATGTTGTTCCTGAACAATGTCTTCTTTCTTCATCAACTTTAATTTCATGAAAAGGATATATTTATTGGACCCCTAAACCTTGCCCTTAATGCTTTCTATAAGCATCATCAAAATTTTCTAGCTCACACAAAAGTTTTTGAATCGAAAAAACCTCTTTAAAGAAATCTCACCTACCTGAGTAATAATAAGAGAGTGATATGAAAGGTTGTTAGTAAGATAAGTAGAATAACAATTAGGGCACCTCACAATCCATTGAATGTTAGCTAAGCTTCTATCAAGCTTTTTTTAAATAAAGTTCACTCTATGTTACCTATTGCTCTATGTGAAATAATTACCACTAGTTGGAATATCAACCAAATGAGCTTCTTCAATGCATTTCCTTAAATTAGGACAAGGAATTGCCATAGATCTTAGGCCTTTTGCCTCTTCTAACTTCAAGATAGAATTAAAGTCCCCTATGATAATCCAAGGAATCATAATAGAGGATGCTAGGTTCTTTACCTAGTTCCACAAAAAACTTCTCTAACAAGAAGTATTAAAGGCATACACAAAGGAGATGCAAATGGAATGATTTGAACACTTATCTAAAAATTTTAAATTTATCAATTGCTCAGACATGCAAGTTGTGCAAGTAGAAACCATGGATGAATCATAGAGTATAATTATTCTTCCATTTGGATGTATATTATGATTAATGATCTCTTTCTAACCAGTTAGAAAATATTTGAGCAAGTTGTCACTTCCGCTTCAGATTCTTGTCTCCAAAAAACTAGCCATTTTAACTTTATTTTGAATAACCAAATTCTGAATAAACAACTTTTTGGTGGGGGTATTAGCACCCCTAAGATTCCATGAGAGAATTATCATTGATCTAGTACCTTGTTTGGAATCCTCTTTTTCCTATTGGACCTCCTCCTATTTACGATTTCAAAGTGTTAATCTACATTACCATATTGATTATCAGCAACATTAAATTTTAGACTTGAATGATCACCAACATTCATCACCATTGGTAACTCTATGATAGTTTGCTCACACACCATTTGATCATCTCCAACTGCAACTAATATATCAAAGTTTTCTATACTAGTTATTGTTGCTATAGCCTCGATATGTTTTATGAAACACATTACTTGATCCATTCCTCTCCCATCCGCAATCAAGATGTCACCAGGCCTGGTTGAACAAATGCCAGATTCCTCCATATCAGAATCTTTGGACACTAATTCCACATAAGAACTAAAACGTTCCTTGCGATTGGTATGATCACTCTCTTTATAGAGAGAATTAGCTGTTAATTTTTCCTTAGGTATTGCTAAATCAGGTGGTTGTATGTCTATTTCTAGAATTAAATAACCAAAGACTTTGTTAACATAATCTGCTACAACATCCTCCCCCACACTTTCGCTACTACTTTGTAGTTGCATGGTATCGTTAATGTTTGGGACTAATTTTGGTTGTTCATTCTCCATCAATTCCTGAAAGGCACACATTAGGAATATTTTACCTGTCGGTTACTAAGTTTTCTTAACCATAGGCTAAGGTTTCCATGCATAGGATACCTTCAGTTAGTCTTTTACAAGTTGTAGCTCTTCATTAAGTCTTATGAAAGGTATTATTTTAGGTAATTCAACCATAGCAGTGACAAGAACACATATTCATGCAAAATTAACTCTTTTTGTTTTAACAGTGGCTTGATCCATCGATATAGGCTTACCATCGTAACTTGTTAGGTGACTGAACCCGTTTATTGTCTAATATTCCAAAGGTGCTTCATAGATGCATATCCATATCGGTATGTTTTCTTGTTTGAGCTCTTTAAGCTTAATACTTGGTCTCCAAAACTAAAGAAGTAAAGGTTTAAGCACATGCCATGGACCAAATTGTATGATCTTCTTGACATCTTTAGGGGAAACAAATTTAAACAGATAAATATCATTATTGTTAACGAATGCATCCAATAATCCATGCTGTTTCTAGTGATGTTAAGCCCACTGTTTTAAGACAAGGTGCAAGTTGATGTCCATCTACTTGCATTAGGTTTTATAATCTCAATAGGTGAAGATACAATTCGTTAGTATGCCACCTCACTCGGTGGAAAGAATTTCAGCTTCATCTCAAGCTTTGGATCTCTGATAACCTGAACCTATGTCTTTTGAATACCTTAGTTTATCTCTATATTTTTCTTAACAAAAGAACCAGTAATGCTGGATGTGGTGAGGGTGCAACTAGGTAGGAATTCTTGGTATTTATGGGTGGAAGGTTCATAGTGGTGAATGGTGCAGCTAGCTAAGAGTTGTTGGTGTTTATGGGTAGAAAGTTCACATTGATAGAGGGTTAGGTTAGGGAAAGGTGGTATTTAAGGGAAGAAATTTATTATCCATTGAAAAAAGGAAGCCCTTATGGATAATGAGAGATCTGAATGAGGTATAGCAAGCTAATGAGTGCAAACAATGATAAACATGAAGGCATAAAAGTATTTATGCTAAAGGTGTAAGTTATAATCTGTTGAGTAAAAGGTAGCAAATATATCAGGTGAAGAAACCAGATCTAACACAAGAATAATGGGAGATCTAGAGGAACTAAAACTAGCTAAGGGGTGCAAACGATGAAAGCATGAAGGAAGTTGAGCTAAATGTAAGTGTAAGATGAAGTTTTGAATAAAGCAGTAAAGAAGCAAGAAAAGAACCAGATATGTTGCCAGATGTTGCCAAGCATGCATCCATGCAACACAGGCACTAGTGACATTTTCCTTTAGGTTCACCAATACTTTATGCCACCAGTGAGTTTCACTAGTGTCCTGAGTTCACTTGAGAGTCACCGCCCAGTATCCTAGTCGTCTGAGAATGTCCCCAACAATTAATTTTTTCAATTAATCTTTGATTTAATGAAATGACTAGTTTTAAAAGATCTATCCATTCTCTTATATTCATTGAATTAAAGGAATGAACGTTAAAGGTTTAATAATTAGGTTCATATGTTAAGATTGAAAAATGATGTGTATGGTTAGATGGCAACTTAGATGAAAAAGGATAAATGAGTTATCTAAGAGAAAACTATATAATCATTTTAGCTTATAGTAAAACCTGTCACTATAATTCACAAATTAGAATAAATCATTTTTAAATTGTCTTGATTGGAAAGAGATTTTAATTTATTTAATCTAAGAATAATGGTTATGTTACTTGAGAGAGAGCATAACCATAACTTAGGAATTCTTATTGGTCCAAACAACTAGATTCATTCATTAAATCATAGTGAAGTCCTAGCAAATATCTTACCTAAATCTAGCTTATCCATAAATTGCTTTCTACTTAATCATTGCTTTAATTTAGTATTTTGAAAGCTTATTTGTTTCGATTTTCAATTATTCTTATTTGATAGTTTAGATAAGTAGGTTTGCAACTAATTGGTAATTAATAACTAATCTAATTTCACCATATGTTTACATTATAAAATAAGCGCACCAATTTTTTGGTCCACTTTTAAGGATTAGGAATAGTTAATATTTATTTTAATTTACAAACATATTAGAATAGTCATATTTTAGTATATTTTATTTCATTATTTTACACTAATTTTATCCATTCTTTCTTTCTTTTTAGTTTACTTCTTATATTTGACAATGCAAAAATATTGGGAATCTTATTAAACTAGACCCCTAGATTGAATAAACTTTATATATAAGAAGAGGAGTCCATAGATGGACAAAGGCTAAAGAAATAAAGATGGCTACATAAACTAGAAGATTTTAAAAGGATTTTATCATACTAAACACTCAAATGATTAGTTGGGTCTTGTAAGGCCTAATATCAAAGCCAACAACTTTGAGCTAAAGCCCTCTCTTTTAGTGTAAGAGAATTAATTCAGATGTCTCCCCATTAAAGATTCAAGTATGAATTTGTCTATATTCTAAAATATTATGATATAATGGAGCTTAATGATGTCTCACCAGATGCCATCAAGCTAAGACTATTCATTGTCTCATTAAGGGATAAGATGAAAACATATCTGTAAATTTTTCCAATAGGATCTACGACTACTTGGGATCAAATATGTTAAACATGCCTTGCCAAATACTTTCCCTTAAGCAAAACTAGTCAAATTAGAAATCGGATTACAAATTTTGTTCAAAGGGAAAGCGAGTCACTCTATAACACTTAGTAGAGATATAAGAAGCTGCTGAAGTCATAATCCCATCATAGGCTAGAGAAGCGACACATCATTTAGACATTTTATAAAGTAATAAACTATAAAACTAAGATATTTTTTGATGTTGCTATTAGTGGTTCTCTTATTGATAACAACGTGGATGAAACACACAATCTGATGAAGGACATAACACAAAACCATTACCAATAGTTAAGTTAAATAATCATTCAAAAGAATATTCTATGTAAGTTTGACATTGAAGCACTAAATCTTCTCACTACTAAGGTTGATGCTTTATTTTAGAGATTTAATCATATGATATTGAATTATATGGTAACACCTAATATTTCTTGTGATATCAATAGATCTCTAGGACATTTAGTTATTAATTGTTAATTGGGAATTCATTTTTCCATAATTCATCTTTTAAACAAGTTAACTATTTGAATAACCCCAACCAAAAGAATGATCCCTTTTCTAACACTTATAACCCTAGTTCCAAGAATCACCCTAACTTTTCATATGGGAATAAGTTTAATCACATCTTTTTAAATAACACCTGATAACCCCCAAGTTCTTAATTAAGGCCTTTTAACCCCTCCTCAAAACTCCAACTTAAAGTCTCTACATAAGAATTTCCTAATAACCTAAGTTAAAAAAATAAGAAGTTAAAGGAGGCAATTAGTAGCTTAAATCTAAGATAGACTCCATTTCAACCAATAAAAAAATGTAAAATGAGAGAGGTTATAAATGGGAAAACGATAAGAAATAATTACCAAGTGAGAAAGGTTACACTAGTAAGAAGAAAAGAGAAGAGAATAAGGAATCTAAATATATTTCCCCTACACCATATAAGCCACTTATGTCCTTTGCAATGATTATCTAAGATTGAACTAGATAAATAATTTAGGAAATTTTTAGATGTTTTTTAAAAGTTGTATGTTAGTATCATCTTTATTGATGTTTTGAAACAAATGCCTTCTTATGCTAAGTTTTTAAAGTAGATATTATATAATAAAAGAAAGCTTGACGAGTAGTGTTATAATTAGAAATAAGTTACCCCTAAACTTAAAGATCATGATAGTTTCTCTATCCTTGCATTATTGATGGTACGAGTTTTAACTATGCTTTGTGTGATTTTGACGCAAATGTAACTCCTATGCTTTTATCCATTTCTAAGAATCTTAAGATAAGTAATTTAAAGCCCACCACCATTTCTTTACAATTGATAATTATTCTGTCAAATATCTAGTAGGTATATTGAAGGATGTATGTATTAATCTTGGTAAGTTTCTCAATCCTGCTAATTTCATTATTTTAAAGATGGATAAGAATATACCTACATCCCCATCATCCTTGGATTTCCTTTCCTAGTTATAGTTAGAGCTATTATCTATTTGAAAAATAGAATGTTTTCCTTGAGTTTTGGTGATGAGAGGGTTGATTTTAATTTTTGTTTAATGCTATTAAGTATCCTTATCTTATAGATTAAGATTAGTTAATAAGGGAGGAGCTGGCTAAATGTAACTTAAATGACCCATTTGAAAAATGTTTTGTAAAAGATGGCTCCCTAAATGATAAGAGTGAAAAGAATATCCCACTGCTAGAACTTAAACTTATTTCTTCCACTCCCAAGTATGGATTTCTAGCATCTTATATGGTGTAAGGGAAACATATTTAGATTCTTCTAAATATGTTTCCCATAAGTGAATCTAAAACTGAAAAACTGCTAGAAGTTCTTAGATTGCATTGAGATGTCATTAAACACTCTATTGATGATATTAAAGATATCAAACATTCAATCTGTATATATAGTATACTTCTAGAAGATGATTATAAATCATCTATTAAGCACTAAAGAAGGTTGAATCCCAATATGAAGTTGTTAAAAAAGGTCCTCAAACTACTTAATGTTAATGTTGGGATAATAAGCTCAAACTACTTAATGCAAGGATAATCCATCCTATCTCTGATAGTGAATCAGTTAGCTCAGTTCAAATGCTTCCTAAAAAATGAGGCATAAATATTATCGAAAATGAGAGTCATGTATTGATATCAGCTAAGGTATTTATAACCCATAATGGTCATTTTCCTTTCCCTTTATTAATCGTATACATGAAAGGTTAGCAAAACATTCTTATTTTTGTTATATGGGTAGTTATTATTTTTTCTTTCAAATTCCTATACATCATAGTAACCAAGAAATACATTACTTAAGGTACCTTTACCTATAGTAGGAAGTCCTTTGGCCTTTGTAATGCTGCTACTAATTTTCAATATTGTGTGACGACATTCTTATTTGATTTTTTGAACATTATAGAAGTTTTTAAGGATGATCTATCCATATATGGCATTACCTTTTAATTTATGTCTAACTAATTTCTCTAAAATATTACAGTGATGTAAAGAAGTTGACCTAATTAAAAATTAGGAGAGTGTCATTTCATTGTAAGGAAAGGAATTGTTCTCAGACATTTAGAGTCTGAGTGAGAAATTAAGGTTCATAGGCAAAGGTTGAAGAGATTGAGAAGATGCTATTACCCACCATTGCTAAGGGTATAAGGAGTTTCTTAGGTCACGTTAGTTTTTACTAGCATTTTGTAAAATAATTTTCAAAAATTGCTAAACCTTTGACTAACTTGGTTCTTAATGATGCAAATTTCAATATAAAAAAGTTTTAATACTTTTTATAGGTTAAAGTAGGCACTTGTGTTTACTCTAATTATATAAAACTCTAATTAAAACCTTCCTTTTAAGTTTATAAATGATGCAAATGATTTCATAATATGAGTATTTTTTAAAGAAAAGGAAGTATAAGAAGGTGAACGGTACCTGCTATATAAGCCAAACATTGGATGAGGCCTAAGTAAATTAAGCTACCACTGAAAGGAGCCATTAGTAGTGGCTCTTTTTTTAAAAAAATTTAGGTCATACTCGGTGGGTCAAAGATTATTGTCTACACTGATCATTCTACCATCAAGTACCTCTTAAGAAAAAAAGAAGCCAAAACAAGACTAATTAATTGATCCTTCTTCTTTAAGAGTTTAACTTGGAGAGTTGAGATAAGAAAGGAATTAAAAATTTATTGGTTGATTATCCTTCTAGATTAAGGTAAGAGTTAGATGTGAATAGAGAAGATAAGCTACCTATAGATGACTCTTTTATGAATAATTAATTATTAATCATCTCAAATTTGGAAGTTCATTGTTATGCTAACCTCATGAATTTCCTTGCACGTGGAATTCTACCACCTAATTTGAGATACCAATAAAAGAAGAAGTTCTTAATAGATATAAACATTATTATTAGTAAGAACCTCTCTATTTAAGAAATTTATTGATGGAATTTTTAGAAAGTTTGTTCCCAAAGATGAAGTACAAAGTATAATCTTTTACTGTCATGCTTCATCTTATGGTGACTATACTAGTTATTCAAAACTATCTATCGAGATTTCCAACCAAGCTTTTATTGGCCTACCCTGTAACATCCCAGTACTAATGGGAAGGGTAGAATAGTAATTTGGAATGGTTTATGAGTGCTTAGAATTGTCCTGACATGTTCATGCATAC
>JANQAP020000579.1:23067-52985 GCA_026874005.2 Erythroxylum coriaceum
TACATTCTATTAATGTCCAATCTTAATAGAACAATGACTAGGAACATTTAGGAATAATACATAAATGCAATATGAATTTCATAATTATAATCTCAATATAATTTCATTTGCAATGTACAATTATTCTATGGACTTTATCATATATATATCTAAACATGTACAAGATGAATAATGCCTTTAAATAATTTGTCACTAAACTACAACTAAAGCAATTGACTGTAGGGCATAAACCAACACATCAATCCTAAACCTATATTAATTTAGTCTACATTAAGGTAAATAAATCAAAAAACAATCAAGAAATAAAACAAGATAAAAGAATTCATTCTCATAAATCATGAAATTGATTGAATCTTTATGGAATCTCCTTGGTGGACTCTTGTGCAACGTATATATAACTTTATTCCTAAAATCTATAGACTATCCAAGGCAAGTACATCTACTTTTCTATATTATAGGGCTCAGAGCTGTAAGTGACGATCCTACATAGTCTACAAGTACTAATAATGACTCTTTTCCTATTATCTAATTGACAATTAAGAAGAATGTGATAATTCATATTTAAAATAAAAGAAAAAATTCAAAACAAATCAAGATAATTAAATAAACTAATATAGTCGAATAATGAAAAAATCAACTAATAAAATAATGATACTTGTACTTTGAATCCCCCTTATGATCTATAATGCAATTATGATTTCATTAATAAATTTATTGGACCATCGAAATTCCTAAATAATGATAATATCTTTCTTAAGACAATTAACAACTAATTCTAGGTTAATTAGTTGAATTCCCCTTCTAATTTATATCGCTAGAATTACATTATTTGATTTATGAATTTCATTATTAAGTTTGACCCTAATCTATAGGATTTATGTTGATCTATCTCTAGGTTTGCTTCCAAATATTTTCAATTATGTTAGATCTATCCATACATTAGATTTCATAATCTCAATTGCATGAAATCGTACATAAAATACTATGTTGACTATATTAATTCAAGAATAACAAAGAATGCATAATTCAATCTCGTTAAAATAAAGAATAAATTAAATTAAATCAAAATCATTATAAGGTGTATCCTGGGGTTCATCTAATGCAGATACCAAAAGGTATTTAGCTTATAATAATAGAAAACAAAACATCAAAACTAAAGAAAAATATAGAAATCCTAGAAAACAGGGGTAGAATCCTTGAAAGAAAAATTGACTCTAGATTGATGAAAATCCACTCTAAAGGGGTTTCATTGTTTGTTTATTTATCCTTCCATCGTTTTAGGGTTTCTTTTTAGGTTTTTTCTTCCTCCTTCCCTATTTGCAGCTCAATCTTATCTTTTTTAAATTCAAATTTTAGATAAAATGAGATATATGAGCATATTGATGACCCTGTAGCTCAAATTTAATGAATAAGGGTATCAAAAGATAGCACGTGCATAAACACAGGCATGAACTATCAATATGACCTTATCATAATTCAACTTGGGCATGATGCCAGCCTACATAATCGTATACCATAAGAAATCATTAACACATTACTGAACTCTCTTAACCAACCATGTACACTATCTTACACTCAATAAATCAATCAAAATAGCTTTAAATTGCTCCAAAATTTTTTGAACATATTCCTTTTTGCTACAAGTGAGTAAATTAAAACTAAAAATAAAATGAACAATTGAAGCACCAAAATAAGTTAAAATACTTGAATAAAAAATCAAAATGCACAAAGTATAGGACTAAGAATATGACTGAATCACCATTTTATTAGCTTCCCTAGACTTAAGCATTTTCTTGTCCTTAAGCAAATAGTAATTTTAGTTAATCAATTCTTCTTAATATTAACTTCTTCTTCATCTTAACTTATCTAGTCACTTTTCAAATTTCATGCCTTAAAAATCAAATCAAAATATAATTGGAGTTAAACAATCTTAGAGTGAGTTTTCCAAGGCCAATATCACAAACGAGAGTTTGATAACCTTTTTGAAATCAAGTGCCATAGAATTTAACACCCTGACACCAAAGATTCACTTAATTCACTTAAAGTGTTTTGGGTGAATATTAATAAGACTCATAAATCAATACATAGATGGATTCTTAACCATAATTTTGCCAACGTATCACATTTCCATCACTCTGAATTAAATTAGAGGAAAAATCAAATTTTCTTATAATAAAGGTGTAATGTGGTTTAGGTAAGATAAGGTAATAGATAGATCATGGGTTAATCAACATGAAGGATATTGCACAACCAAGATCATACAAGAATTTTATTTAACCAAATCAAATCTCCACATATAATGTAAATAAGGTGTAAAACATATCAAGTGCTTTCTCTTTCTCTTTCTCATAATTTCGGCATCTTAAAACATAATTTTTCTAATGCAAAGAGAATATACAAATTATTGATAAGTAAAACGTGATAAGATATAACATCATGGAAATAATCCCATACCTTACCTCATTCATCAAAGTTGTTAATCAAATCAAATACTTATATAATCAAGTCAATACAATCCTTCAGGGTGCAAAAATAAATATAAAGCTAACAAAAGAAATTGGTTATTAGCTTATATCATGGGTAAAATAATCCAAAGAAAATGTTAAGGCTCAAAATTGTTATGCTTAAGGGGTAAAAACAAGGTATGGAAAATTTAAAGAAAAAGGTTTAACAAAGGTGTATCTAAGAGCCTTTATCATCTCAATACCTTTAATTTAAAAGTTATGGTCTCAACTTGTATAATAAAAGCAAGTTCTAGAATCATCCATTACAAAAAAAAAATAAAGCGTAATATAATAACAACAAATGCTCATAGGCTCAAAACATTATAATCTATGCTCATTTGTGAAAAAATTCAAGCTCTTTCATTCAAATCGATTAGCAAAACATTTACTGTAACATGTAAAAATCCATTTAATGTTGTTTGTTCTTCCTTTCATATTCTAACTTAATTCTTTAATTCACAACAACTCAAAATGCTTCAAGACAAGAATTGACAAATAAGAGATCTTTATAGAGGATAATCAATGAATAAAAATTAACGTAATCTTAATTCAACATTCAATCCATAAAATTACTATAACCCTTCCTCACACTTAAATATGTACATTGCCCCTAATATACACAAAAAATCATAAAAAAGAAAAAATATGGATAAAAAGTAAAGTAAACTGGTACTTACCTGATTTATAATCTAGAAGTGTGAACTCGATGTATGATTTATATCCATTATCATCCTTGTAAAAATAAAATAAAATAATAGCAAAATTAAAAATATGCTAAGAGAAAAAAACTTATATATGTATAGAAACTATGGTTTGGTATGCTCACAATTAAAAAATAAAATAAATAATTAGCCTCATATGAGTTTGGCATGGCTAATCCCTTACTAACTAATAAAACAAGACAAAAGAGAAAAAATTAAAAATTAAAAAGAAAAAACAAATAAACAGAAAAGCCCTTTCAAACAACTTAGGCCTTTGTTAGTGAAATGGGGATATCTATGTCTTAGGTGTCCTGAGGTACTACCTTTGTAATAGCTTAAGCATTTGGCTAATAAGTAGTTAGTGATGTTAAGGCAAATCTTGTTAGGAGAGGTGGTACTACTACTCTGAGGTGTCTTACGATCCTGACATGGGGATATCTATGTCTTAGGTGTCCTGAGGTACTACCTTTGTAAAAGCTTGAGCATTTGGCTAATAAGTAGTTAGAGATGTTAAGGCAAATCTTTTTAGTAGAGGTGGTACTACTACTCTGAGGTGTCTTACGATCCTGACAAGTACCTTCTTTGTCCATCAATCATACGCCTTTAACCATGCCACATGCTTCATCAAATAATATTGTCCCTCTCTAACGGTGCACTGCGCTATTGGAATCTACCCCATATATCTCTCTAATTAGGCAATCTTTAGTTGATCCCGATGTAGAGGTGTCTGTGGTCTCCTAGACTTGTACTTTCCGAGGAGTCATTTTGATGCTTGAGCTCTTTCATTAGCTATTGTGGGAGATCATGCCTCTGCTACTACTTTTATGAATTGGGTCGATCCCCTTCTGCTCCAACTACAACTGTAGGCTCCCAGGATCCTACTAGGATATAGACCTATCCTTGCTGACCTAACCTCCTCTATACTATCCCCATTGCTCTTATTGTCTTGAGAGTTATGGGTACCATTTGCTTCGCCGGTGTCATCCTAGGTAGTCTCTTTAGCAATCCCATTCCGTGTATCAGTCTCATTACAAAAAAGCCACGTAAATGGATCCTCCTCAGGTGTCATAAGCCTGCTTGAAGAAACAAGCTAAGTCATACCCGAGATGGATGGGGGTCTTCTCTACCATATTTTGGAGATAGAACATGTCTGTTATCCCTACCAAATCGATGTTGTCTCCTGTCTTGGCTATCTTGTGATTAACCAGGATGTGTATGTATCTCACCGCATGAGATATCAACTGTGTTGCCTTCAAACTGGAGGGCTCGCACGACCACTCCTTACTGATGGTGCGCCACAATGAGCTATAGTTGACTGCTTATAAGAATTGCACTGGTAGAGTCGTGAACTCCTTTATGGTGATAAAGTCCTCCGTGCATAGGCCTATTCATAGTGTGAGAATTGGTTGTAGATCATGTTTTGTATTCCTAAGTACCAAAAACTTGGATTGTATTCTCCACATCACAGGTGTAATACCACTTCTTGATTATCAACGTGGTGATGAACTCTAAAGTAAGCTCAATATGTGCTCGTTCTGATCATAAAGAAGCGATTCCATCCTCCAATACCAATTAACTCTTAAACTCCTTAAGCAAGTTTGATTTGTTCTTGCCTTGCCCAGTCTATGGTTTGGCTCTTCTTAAAAGGATTCGTCTTTGACCTCTCAAACCTTACAATGTAATTCGGTGTTACGAAATGTAATATAGAATTCATGGCATGTGCAAGGTTTGTCGTAAGCGTAAATTTCAAGGTGATTTTAGTGAACTCCTCTCGATCTGCTGCCCCTTCCTTAGCATAAAAAGTCCAATAAAATTGGAAAATATGCAAAACATAAGAAATTACATAATTCAATTATTAGAAAATCAATATAATAGCCTTAGGAATTTATTTCACAAAGATAAACCCTAATAGCTCAATAAATCCCGACAAAATTTGAATCTAATTATTCATATAGCCCTTGAATGCCAGCAAAACCCCTTAAATCTTGGGGTAGAATAACCCTAAAACATACAAAGTGGTAGAATCCTACACCTATTCCCCCGAAACTCTAAAAAATAATTCAAGACGAAATAGAATAAAGAAACAATATAGGTGAATTGGGACTTAACACTGTTATGTTGACACTAAATTTAAAAAATAAAATCTACAAAATCACCAACATAGGCAAGTTGTTAGGTGTATATCCTTTTATGACTTATACAAAAGTAAGGAGGAACAAAATTCAACAAGGGACATCAATATAGGCATGTTAATGACATTGTATCTTTCTATTATTTAGAAACTTACTTGACTTTGGCAACATAGGCATGTTAGAGGGCATATAAGTGACTTACAATGGATCTTCAGTAATATGGCCATCAACACAAGCATGTTGGTAAGCATGTATCTTTTTGTTACTTTTTGGTAATCTTCTCAGGGTGGACATATAGTCATGTATCTACTCATCATGGGCATATTAGTCTACAAAACCATCAATATGGGCATGTTAATAGGCATGTAATCTTTTATAACTTTTTAACTTAGATATTTTTTTGACTACGTCCAAAGCTGTAAATCTACATATATACCCAAAGCATAAAAGAGGAAAATAATGCCCATAAAACCATCAATAAATATAAATCTAATAATAAACCATAAAATTTAATATAGATATAAATGAAATCGTAGAAATTAAAACCTAAAAATCTAGAATAAAAACTAATTAAAATGAAATTACCAAATTAAAAAGCTTGGGTTGCCTCCCAAGAAGTGTTTGTTTAACATCATTAGCTAATCATTCCTATGTTACCTAACTTCATCATACTTTTAGAGATTAACCTCCTCTCTACGAATTAGACATAACTCTAGCGGGTTATTAATTAAACTTATTAAACAAAATCTATAACTGCAAAATCAATCACATCAAGCAAATAAAAAATATCATTATATTCCAAAGAATGCCTCAAAACTACAAATATTTTAAAAGTGACCTCTTCTTTCCTTACTCTCAACACTAGTTTATCATTACTTGCATCTATCATTGCCTTAGTAGTGGTTAAAAATGGATGACCTTATATAAGAGGTACTTCAATTTCCTCATTCATATCTAATATCATAGGATCACATAGGAATATGAATTTGTCAATTTTAACTAATACATCCTTTGTGATGCCTCTAGGGTATTTAATCAACCTATCAGGTAACTGTATGTTTATTCTTGCCAATTTCAATTCTCTTAATTCTAATCTCTTAAATAACTTATAGGACAACAATTTAATACAACCCCTAAGTCAACTAATGCTCTCTCATTTTCTAAACTACCAATTAAACAAAGACTATAAAACACTCTGGATCCTTTTATTCTGCAGAATGGCTAAGCACTCCTCACTAAGCGTCACCATAAATAACTCCTCCAACTTCCTTTTTTTGATAGTAGCTCTTTTTAAAATTTAATGTACCTTTAAATCTATAAAAGAGCCAAAAAAAAAAGGTAAGCTGATGTGTAATTGTTTAAATATTTTTAAAAATTCACCAAACTAATCGTTTGTCCAATCCTTATTCACTTATGTTGGGTAAAAGAGAGTAGGAATGAACTCTTTCACCTTCTTAGGTTGGTCACCCTCTTTACTCTCTTCCTATCCTTTTCCTTTGCCTCAGTTTTTTCCTCGTGAACTCACTTCCACTTTGCTCTTAGCTCCTTGCCACTCTTATGGGTGACTACCTTCTTGTGTTACTTTAGGTTGGGTCTTGGTGTTGTTAGGTAGGACTCTTTATGGTCTTTCAAAAACTAACTTCATAAGTTATCCTATTTGATTCTCCAAGTTGTGGATAGAAGTCTCTTGGTTTCTTAGTGAAGCTTCAATAGCTTGAAATTAAATTTTAGATGCCTGAATGAATTTAGTCGTGATGTATTCCAGGATAGGCTTATTCTCTTGTGGATTAATTAATGAGTTGCTTTAGGTATCTTACTATTTAAGGCCCCTTCGGCAATGACCATATATCATCTATCTAGTTAAAGGATTCAAACCATTATAGAATGTCTGAACATATAACCAAATAGGAAGATCCAATATAGGACCTTCTCGGTAGATATTTTAATCTCTCCTATGTTTCATATAAGGTCCCCAATTTGATGTAACATCCCATTATCCCATGTTAAGGATTAGGACCCTAGAATACGATACATTAGAGATTAATGAGAAGTTAGAAAGTACATTCCATGTTCATGCATAATATGACATACACACACATGTGAATATTAATGTTTGCACATTAAAATGATTGTGCATGCATTTATTGACATTTTCCAAGTATAATTGAGTTATAAATGTGATTTTTGATATGAATTGTGATTCTTATGTATTGAAAATTGAATTGGTGTGTATAGGTATTGATTTAGAAATTTTGATGAAATTTAGAAAATTCCTGAATTTTTGAGTAAATTTTGAACTAGGAAAAATGCCAAGTGGCAGGACAACTGATAAGTAGAAGTAGAATTAAGAGTCAAATGATAGTGAAAATTTTTATAAATGACATTTGGATTTAATGACCTATGTCAGTGAAATTCGAAGACAATTGGAGTAGAAATTGGAGTTGATTGGACTAGTTAAATGAGAGAACCTAATTTAAACCTATAGGGATTGGACATATGGCAAGTGACAAGTGTCACTTGCCAAATCATGCCCTTATCCCATAATGGTTTTAATTAATTGGAAGACCATTAAATGGTCTTGTATCTTGCTTTTCTTCTTCTTCTTCGTGACTTTCTTCTCCTCCTTCACAAATTTTCTCACCAATCTCCATTCATGTTGAACCAGGCCCTCTCATCTTTCACTTGCTACTCTCATCTTACTCTCTCTTTCATTTCTCACTAAAGACCCAACCCTACCACCTTGAAGGATGATGTACGTGGGTTGTATGGAGAGCTAGGGTTAAGAGAGATCTTGAAGAGTTTGAAGATTTTATTGAAGCTAAATTAAGTAAATTATGCTTTAATCTTCATAGGTATCGTTAAATGGAACATGTATGATGAGAAATTTGATGATTGATCATGAGTTTTTATATATGTATTTGAACGTGAGTGTAGTGATAAATAAATCATGCTCTAAATTGTATTAAGTTAATATTATTCATGAATTGTTGGTAAATGAATCAATTTTGATAATGAATTAAGAGATGAATGAGAATGAATAAGAAAGTTGAAGTATGATGATGTGTGTGTGGATGAAGAGATAAATAGAGTTATGTCTTACTTTGTGTAAAGATAAATGAAAATTCGTGAGTTTAAAGCCAAAGAAAAGGCTAGTTTATTTCTTGAAATGAGAAGAAGTAGGATGATAGTTTGGAGAAAGGGTAGAGTTGAAAATGAAGTTAAATGTGTGCTGGAATATGTTAGATGGAGAACTTTCACTGAATATGCATTTGTATTTTGGCCATATCTCGATCTGTAGATATCTAAATTGGATGGATTTTTATTTAGAGTAAACTAGAAACATATGGCTACATTTTTTATGAAGGAATAAAATTTGAAATCTGTCCTTAAGAGTCTTAAAAGTGGGATTGAATTTGAGCATTTTGTTTTGTCTAGGTATGAGAATAGTCTGTAGTATTTTGATTATAATGTGCATGATACTGAAGCAAATGCATTAATTGGATGTCATTAGAAACCTAAAACATATAGGAACATTTTATTAGAAGAAGTTGTTGCCTAAAAACCTCATTTTATAAGTCATAATGGTCATACAAAACTGATCTAAAAATCAGTCCCGAGAAAAACTAGAAAAATGCGGGATAAATGGGAGAATTGCTTCTGCCACAATCACGACAGGGGATGCCATGATCTTGGGTAGTGATTTTTCATGGAAATTTTTTGATTATGCAATGGTTGAACCAATTAAGGATGAGGTATATATCTATGATGCTTTTGGACTCAATTGGGGCAACATAATTTTGATGTTGGGAAGGTTAGTTAATGTGTGATACTTTAAGGAACATAGTTAATTTTGATGTTTTGATTGATTTTGATGTTATACTTTAAGGAAAAGAATGTTTGATGTTAATTCACCTAATGTGAAATGTTTAGAGTGTTAAATGAAGAGGTTATAAATTAGACATGATGCTTTTGAGAGGGGATTGTTTGATTCCCAGAAATGAGATATTATGGGAAAATGATAGAATTGCATGAATGATGAAAAAAATTAGTTGTAATTGATAAACCAAATGATTGGAAGTTTAAGTTTTTGAATGCAACCAAATGAGTATGTGAATTAGTAGGTAATGATGTTGCGTTAAAGATGGTGAATTCTAGAAATTTTTGTTTGAATTGGTGTTTGAATATAGGTAGAATTCGGATGAAGGAGAGGGAAAATTTTGCAGGGCACGATCGTGATCCAACAGAAAAAGTTTCTATCACGATCGTGGCTAGGTCATCACGATCACGGCCAGGGCCAAAAGTTTCTGTCACGATCGTGGGACATAGAGAAAAAGAGTTGTCTTTTGAGTGAAGTATGAACCAATTAATGCTATGGTGTTCCCATATAAGGTATTTAGGCTTGAATGAATTCTTAAATGAACCTAGTTGATGTTGAATAAAGTGATTGAAGTGGACAAAGAGTATTAGAGATTAAAGAATGATTAAAAGGTGTTATTAATTGATTGTAAGATATGTATTAAGGAAATATACCCAGGAATTTGTCATTGAACATGCATTATATATGACATATATACATGTGCTTATGATCGAGTATTCATATGAATGTGCAAAGTAGTAATGGAAAATGTATATGTTTGCATATTGATAGTTGTGATTTGTATTGTATTTTATAGATTTGATAAGTATTTTAATGTCATTTCAAGTGTTTAGTATATGTATTTAGGGTTTAATTAGGTTAGTTTTTGTATTTAAGTGTTTTTATGCGTTAGTTTGAATCTTTGAGCTTAAATTGTATATTTTTGAGGTACCTTGATGTGTGTGCTAGTGTTGCAGGGTAAATAAGGAAGAACGGGAAGAGTTAAAGAGTTTTCGAGCCAAAAAGCATAAGCCACAATCATACACACAGGCCACGATTGTGACAGAAGAGGAAGAACCAGAAGCAACCAAGCCACGATCATGCACACAGACCACAATCGTGACAGAAAGCGTCAATTCAGGCCACAATCATGGTAGACAAGGCCACGATCATTCACTACATCGGACTGACATAAAAACTCAAGTTTCGAACTAATTTTTGGACCGTTTTGACCCTGACTTTGACCTAGAGCCTCGAAGATATGAATAGAATATAATGTGACAGCCAGCAGAAGAGAGGAGAGAGAGCTAAGAGTTTAACGAAAAGTTTCCATTCTGTCGATTATGAGAGAAAACCTAGGGTGACACCGAGAGATTGAGGAAGGAGACAAAGGAAGAGAGACACGGTGAAGAGCTTGATGCAAAGTACTTCCCAGAATAGGAGGTTTCCCGCTGTCGCCGTCCCGAATTCTGTTCCCTATAGTATTTCTGTTATTTCAATTTTATTCATGTATAGAATTGAAATAGGTGTTGAGATTTGTTTGGTTGAATGTTGAGTTGATGTCTAAACTCACGTTTGGATTTGATTCTTGAGATTAATGAAGTTTATTCGATTGCGTTTTTATTGGTTGGATTGTGATTTAAGTCCTATTCTTAATAACTTGGCAATAGACTGAGAGGATGAGCTAAGTGAAAATAATCAATTTACGCTACTGAGAGTTGGGTGAATTGATAAGTAAAGGATTAAATCAAACCGGTAGAATCTTGTAATGAGAGATCGAGCATAGGTTCCTGGTAGGTTAGTAGACAACTTTAGATCTAATTTACTTTTTAGGTCGATTGCGAATCAAGAGATTGGAATTCCCATAAATTGAATTAGGGTTAAGAATTATAACTCAAGAGAGAGTAATTCACCCTTGGATCGTCTAGGCCCGTTGAGTCAATAATTGCATAATTGGTTGAGTTTCTTTAATTTCGAATTAAAATCCCCTTTCTCTCACTTGGTGATTTCTAGGTTGATTTTGGATTTGGTTGTGTGATTGCTTTTCTGTTTCTTTTAGCACTTTCAATTCTCATGTCCGATTATCAATTGATTTACTTTTCTGCATTAGTTGTTAGGTTTGTGTCTTAGCTGTCATTAGACTTAGGGCTAGTTCCCTTCCTCGTAGGATCGACATCTTAGGTACTACGCGAATGACCCGTGCTCTTGTGGCAATTACTAAGGTTAAAAATATTGAAACTTAGAGCGTGTAACCTTGAGCGAACATATATTATAGAAAAACAAATTAAGCGATCGCTTCTAGAGGTTGTCAGGACTTTAAAGCAATAAGCTAACGGGAGCAAACTGTGAGTAACCTAAGATGGTCCCACTTCGATTATGTATTTGTTAAATTATGCATTGAATTATTACGTGATATGTATGTACTGATTCTGGACCTTGAATGTTCGAGGCGTTTTATGCATGATGACCATATTTGGAAGTGCTCATTGTATGTAAATTTGACGATATAAGTGATTCTCAGCTTGTATGTTGAATGTTAGACCCAGGTTTGATGAAAAATGAGAATGAGAAAGAGAATACGAATGAGCATGATTGATTGAATACATGTCCATTACATGAATGCATGAAAGATAAAGGTAGTTGTGACCGGATTTGTCAGTGAAAAAAAACTTAAAGCTTAGGACGTGGTAAGAGCCTTAGGCTCAATATATAAAATGACCCCTGTATCTCCAACAGATAAGGGACAGTATTAATGAGCTCAGTATCCACAATGGATACGGGGCAGTGAAAAAGGCACTCGGTCATAAAAACGAAATAAACAAATGTGAGTCTCATGAACATTGCATATACGCATGATGTATATATATTTTAAATGATTGCAATGTATTATTGAATTATGTTGAATGAGAAATATGAAAATTGTGTACAACATGTATTGTGATGCTTTATATTGGTAAATGAAATAATGTGAATTATGTGACTTATGTGATTATTTGAATTGATGTGTTATGTGATATGGGTGAACCATCGAGGATGGTTACTCAACTGAGTTCGTAAAACTCAACCAAATTGCAACATTGATATTTTCAGGTTTGAGAGAGACGATATAGCTTCTAAGGCAGCTTTGAAAAGATCTAGTACCATTTTTAGATTGAAATCATGGCTGAAAGGTTGGTCAACTGGACTGAAGAACTTGGACTAAAATTTTTGTATAATTCCTCATGTATGCAGCATATTTTGTAGACAGAGCTATAGACTTTGATAGGTTGTTGATATTGTACATATATGGATGACTTGTAAAGCTACAATGTACATATTGATTATAAAATGAAATGAGGAATTTGCGGTTTAATTATTATGATATTTATGGTTTTAATTTATGATGCCATAAGTTATGTGAAAGTGATATAGTTAGTGTGTCATTTCTGTTAGGCACGTGCATGGACGTCTAATGGGCATATGTGTACGCGTCGGGCGGGAGTGGGGTGCTACATTTGATCTGCTGGTAAGAAGAGATATCATTCCTCATCTTAGTCATTTTGTCAAATGTGCAATACTTCACTAGAAATTTTTCTGCCATCTGATTCCAATTCATGATCTATCCTCTAGGGAAATAGTTTGAACATTTCTTGGCTTAGTTCCTCAATGAGAAAGGAAATAGCCTCAATCTAACCACATCATCAGCAGCCCTATTTATCTTAAAGGTATCATAAATCTCTAAGAAATTGGCAATATGAGCATTTGGATCCTCGTCTTGTAGTCCATCAAATTATATGAACTATTACACCATCTGTATAACATTCAATTTAATCTCAAAGTTATTGGGTGTAACTATCAGTCTAATAGTACTAGACTCAGTTCTAGTTAGTGATGGCCTTACATACTCAAACAAATAGTGATGACTTTTGGTTATGTTTTCTCAAAATTACACTCCTACTCTTCTTCTATTTTTTAAATTCTTTTTTAAAGAATTTAAAGCATTGTCCTTTCAATTTTAGGATCTCTCTCATCTAGTTCTAACAGATTGTTTTGGGTTATAAACAATCTCACTCTTAGGAAAGCAATAAGAAAAAAGGAATATTAACATTCAAAATTAAAATAACAAAGAAACTAGAATAATTGCAAAGAAAATAAATAGCTAAATTAATAGTAATTAAGCTTTCTTAATATCCTAGTCCCTAGAAATAGTGTCAAAAATTTAGTAGACTCTCGTATGATGTATATATAAGTTAAATCCTAAAATTTATAAAATGTCCAAGGCAAGTGCAACTACCATCCTATAGTATAGGGCTCAAAGTTCCATGTGTCGACCCTATAAAGACTACAAGTACTATTAATAACTCTTTTCCTAGTATCTAACCAATAATTAAAATGAATATGATAATTCATATTTAAAATAGAATAAAATAAAATGAAAACAAATGAACACAATTAAGTAAACTAAGATAGCCAAAGAATGAAAAATTAACCAATGCAATAATAGTACCTGGACTTTGAATCCCTCTGACTTTCTTACATAATCATGATTTTATTAATTAATTTATTCTAAAATTTATTAGCCTATGAAAATTCCTAAATTATGCTAATATCTTTCTCAAAACTATTAACATCTAATTCTAGGTTAATTAATTGAAATCTCTTTAAAATTAAAACCCCTAGAATTACATTATTTGACTTATGAATTTCATTATTAGGTTTGACCATAATTCAGAGGATGTATATTAACTTATCTCTAGGTTTGCATACAACTCCTTTCAGTTATGTTAGATCTATTCATACCTTAGATTTTTCATTCCTAATTGCATTAAATCATACATGAAATAATATGCTGACAATATTAATTCAAGGATAATAAAGAATACATAATTGAATCTCAATAAAATTAAAGGATAAATTAAATTAAATTAAAATCACTATAAGATATATCAAGGGGTTCATCTATTCTAGATACCAAATTGTATTTAGCTTATGATAATAGAATATATAACATTAAAACTAACAAAGAAGCTAGAAATCCTAGAAAACATGGCTACAATTATTGAAATCTGTAAAAACTTTACTTTAGATTGATGAAAATATCATCCAAAGGGTTTTTCTTGGTCTTTTTCTTCTTTATTTATGGGCTAAAACAAAAATTTTTAAATAAAATATATGCCATATTAAGCACCAAATGCAATAAAAATTATCCAAAATTAAGCAAAATACTTCCAAAATCATACTAAAAACAAAACCTAATTAGAACTTATCAGCGACTCTAGTGATATGGGAAAACTAATTTTTTTCTAGAGGCACTTGATTCTCTAACTTAGCTTTAAATTACTTGAAATTGTTCCTTCTTTATTAGTGAACAAAAATAAGATTTTTAAAAAATTGAGTACCAAATCCAATGAAAACCATCCAAACATAAGCAAAATACTCCTAAAAACATGCTAAGAACATAATCTAATTAACATTTATTAGTAAATCTAATAATAAGGAGAAACTCTGTTTCTTTTTAGAGGCACTTAAAGATTAGAGGTCTCTCCACTATTAAGAGCTTTACAAGCTAGATAATCTTAATGATCTACCACTTTGGATGGTTATTTTATAGACAAATGACCTTCCTTCCCTTAAATAGAGCTACAAACTGAGAAAAAATGGAGAAAATTTAGACTAAAGAAGAATTTTATCAATGAAAAGGACTTTTTCACTTTAAATTTAACTATGAAGCCAATATCCAAACGATGCTAGAATTAGGCCCTAGACATATCTTTAGAAGCCCTTTTTATTGTAGAAATGGAAGTTTGATTTAACCATAGATAAACATGGAATGTTTAAATCCTTATATAGGTCAATTTTTATAGTATTCCTCTAGAATACTAAATAACTACTAATTGAGTTACTTGGTTAGTGCGATCGAAAAGCCAATATGCTTAGATGCATATACTATTAAATTACGAAGGATTGGTGTGTTAGAGTCTATACGAAAGTGGAAAGGAATAAAGAATTGCTAAAAGAAATGAAGATCATAAGATTTAAATTGGAAAGAGAGAAATTGTAATAGGAATTCCATTTTTCATTAATGGAAACTATCAAAGCCTCTTAAAAAGAAATAGAGACCTACTGGAAATTTATTTAGAACAAGAAGCTTTAGTGAAATGTTAAATAGTGGTATAAATGATGACCATATTATTTATGCCATAACAAATCTCAATGAGGAGGACATGATTGCAGTTTCTAATGGTAATGACTCCCACAAATCTTAAGTCACATACCAAATTCCAATTGTAGATATTAAGAACAATAAGGGAAATGGGAAAAAAATTAAGCCACACAAAGAGGCCTATAGTTGTATCATTTTAGAATATAAATATAATATGCCATATAATAGAAGTAATTCAACATTCTCAATTATTAGAGGATGCTAGGACAGAACCAGCAAGCACTTCAACCTAAGGAAATTTAAACTTTCACCGTATAAGGTTAATAAAGCTAGCTTCTCCATTACTGAGAAAAGTCTAGCTAAAATGATAAGGAAAAAGATTTAAATAGATTCCTTAATAAAAACCAATGATGTATTTATTGGTTTAGAATGTTATAGGACTTAAAAATCCTAAAAAATAGGTAGTTAGGGATACAATCCTAAAAATAATGAGTAGTTAAGGATCTACTAATTGATAAAAAACTTACTTAGTAGGCCTTTTGGAAACTAAAATCAAAGTTAATAAAAATAGGGACAATAGGTGGTTCTTTGGGAAAAAAGATTAGAGCATAATCTCAAACCATGAACACCATTACAATGGTCAAATTTTGATTGATTTTGATAAAAATGAAGTTCAGGTTATCCACTCCTTCTTTATTGATCAACTTATACATCCATCTCTCCCTAATACCCAGATCCAAATTATTGTCTCAATCATTTATGCAACAAATCTAACTTTGGAGAGGAGTGCATTTTAGGGTTATATAAAGAATATTTGGGCAACGGCTCATAATCCATGGATTACATTAGGAGATTTCAGTAGTATAATGTTTTCTTATAAGAGGGAACCAATTACTCTTAAAATGTGATCCAAGATCATATATGGAACAAATTAGTGTCTTAAACTTAAGGTTTAGAGGATAATTTTTAATTTGAGATAACAACCGTAGTGTAGAATGGAGAATCAGGAAAAAGATGGATTATGTTTTAGTAAATGCAAAATAGATCTCAAATTTGCCCTCTAAGTTAACTTAATTAAGGAATTTCATCTATATGGATCATTTATATATAAAGGCCACCAATATGCTCTATAGTAAGCACATTAGAGGCCCATTTATATTTAATAGTTATCTACTTAGCTCTAATAGTTTTGAAGAAGCTGTCAAAAAGTGGATTCAAGGTTGCTATAAAGGATATAGGGCGTACAATTGTATGAAAAAGTTCTAAGATATCAAGGAAGAAATTAAACTACTTAATAAGTCTCAATTTTCCAATATAGAGGTTGCTAAAATGAAATAAGAAAGGATTTTTATATGATACATAATGATCTTTATAATTTCCCTTAGAATGAATGACTAAAAACAATAGAAAAAGACTATATCCAAGCTCTTAAAGCCCATAATAGCGTTTGAGACAAAAACTTAGGATCCTTTGGCTCAATGAGGGAGATAAAATTTTGAAGTTCTTCTACAATGCTATCATAACAAAAAGAAACCAAAATAATATAAAGTACCCTATAAATGACTAGGAGGTTTTAGCTACTTCAAGGACCTCTTAATTATACCAACTACTTGATCTTAAACTTTGCAAGAACTCAAATCTTTTATATTGACTCCATTTGATTCATCCTAAGCTACACAACTAGATAATACATTCCTTAAAACTAAAGTAAAGGCTGGTCTCATTATTCTTAATCCTAAAAATGTTCCTATTCCCGATGGCTTTAACACATTACTTTTCCAAAATATATGGAATGTGGATGGTGATATGGTATCAAATGCCATTTTGGAATTCTTTCCAAGGAGAAGAATGTTAAGAGAGGTAAATAAAACTTAAATTTGTTTCATCCCTAACGTACCTAATCCTAGCTCCTTGCATGAATTTATGCCTAATTGTAATGTCGTTTACAAAATCATCTCAAAGATTCTTATAGAAAGGCTAGAAAAAGCATGATGAACTTCATCAGTCTTACTATAAGTTCTTATACTAAAGGAAAGAATATTAGTGATAACTTTCTCCCTGTTTAAAACTTATTAAATAACTATCATAATAACCTTTTAATCAAAATTTTTGCTCCAAATAAAATTTCATCAACCATTTAATTCAATTTATTAGAATTGTATACTTAACTTCCTTAAGGTGTTTAGATTATAATGATATTTTATATAATAGATAAAATAATGCCTCATAACAACCTCTTACAAAATTCTCATGAATGGAAAGCCAATAATTTTATTTAATAGGGCAAAAATATTAAGTAAAGGGGATCCCTTATCCTTTGACCTATTTACATTATATATTAAGGTGTTGCCGTGTTTATTTCCTATAATATGGCACAAAGTGGAGGTTTTAAGTATCATAGCAAGTGTAAATAGCTTAAATTATTTAATCTTGCCTTTGTTGATGACTTATTATTGCTAAGTGGAGCTGACCATCATTCAATATGAATTCTAATGAACTCCTTATATTCCTTCAAGAATATTTCAATTCTTGACATAACCATAGAAATACTAAGTTATTTATGCTTATAGATTTTTAAAATATCTTGTAAAACCTTATAACAATATTTGGCTTCCAAGTCTAACTAGCCTCATATGAGTATTGTGGAGTTTTAGTAACAACAAGGAGGCTAACATTTAGGGATTTTAGCCATTGTTTGATTTAATTCATAAGAGAATTAACAACTTGAAAAGTAAAATCTTATCTTATTTAGATAGAATCCAACTTATAATTTTAGTCCTCAATAATATGCATAACAATTGGAGCTCATACCTAATACTTCCAAGGAATTTAATCAAGACTACTGAGAGGATTACTAAAAACTTCATTTAGTCAGGAGATGAAAACAAAGGATCTCTACAAAAGTGAAATGGTTAAAAATTTGTTCTCCAACATAAGAAGGGGCACTTAGGATTGTAAGAATTCATGTTATGAATAAAACGTTTATCATTAAGAGAATTTGGAAGCTATTCTTAAAAATGTAATCAATTTGCACTAGATGGATGCACTTTTATCATTTAAAAGACATTAGCTTTTGGACTATGAAAGTGAGAAATGAAAACTCTTAGAACCTCAATAAAATGTTGGGAATAAGTGATACTAGCTAGGAATTTAAAGCTATAATTGTTAATGACACGATACCTAGTTTCAGTGAGACAACTAGAGTGGATTAGGTATTTTACAAAAAGACAATCAAAGTTGAATTTGATTAAACATAAATTGTTAGAGAATATAAAAGTAAAGTAGATCATCTAAGGTGATTAATGGCAATGCAACCTTAAAGGTTTTTCTATTATCAAAGACAATATACAAGGTACAATTATAATGAAATTAAAGGTATAGTTCTAGAATGTTTACCAAAAATATTGTCTATAATCACTCAAAAATCATTTGTAAGGAACAAACTTGGTGGATATGGTTTGTTTAAGGTATAACTTACTAAAAACCTTATTCATTCTATATCTAGTAGCAAAAAATATAACAAAGACTAGAAAATAATCAAATAGTGATTTGATCATATATACTTTTGAAATTTGAAATGAGGAAGTTAAGACTATTCCTCATTATTTTTATAGGCATTAGTTCACTAAAACTCTATGGGTACAGGTGTATGCTAGATGCAACACTATGTGGTTAGTAACAGAAAACCTACATATTTAGAATCACCTTTAGCTACTCCACCTATGCAATATGGAAAGAGAGGAATACTTAAGTTTTTAAGAAAGCTTCTATAGCAAACCTTGCCTTTATAAGCAAACATTGATTTGGATCAAGGAACTTATACTTGGTTACAAAATACATAAAAATACCAGTAATGGAATAAAAGCTATGTGGAATTTGCCAAAGGATCCAAGTTAATAACTATTAAAATTTTACTGTGACTAGCATTATCCATGACTAATTATTAAGCTCAAGTACTAGTGCTTTTCAATTCTTAATACTCAAGCAAAGGCTTAGACTTGGTTTTGCTATTGAATATGTATGGGGTTTCTATCCTTGTGCACTTCTTTCCTAGCATATGATTATTGTTGTCAGAGGTTTACTTTGTTTCCTTTGTCATTTTATCTTATTTTATATTGGTGGCCTTTTGATAGCTTTAATTAACTTTTAGTTACTAAAAAAATTATCATAAAACATATGGTTGAATGACAATGGATTTGTAATTTAAATTAAGGATTAAAATAAAATATTTAAAGATGTTTAAATATGATCTAAAGGCTTTAAAGGCAAACAAAATCATAAATTTGTTTAAAAGAAATAATGGTGATGAAATAAATGAACTAAAGTTCTTGTTGAATAAAAAATAGATGATGTTAAAGGAGTTAATTTGAAAGGATATTAAGGAATAAAAAGTCCCATTTTTTGAAAGAATGTGACATTATGGGCATTTAAAGGGTTTTAATGAAAATAAAATGATTGTGTTTGTTCTTCTCAGCCCAAACACTTAATTTTGAATTAGCTAAGGAAAATAGAAAGAGCTTAAAGTTTATTTTTTAAGCAGCCACTTGAAAGTTTAAAAGGTTTTGTAAAATCTAAGTTTATTTAATAAGCCTAAGAGTCTAAACTAAAGATAAAAGATATAAATAACCTATAATGGCTTACAAACCTAGCTAAGTTTTTTATTCTTAAATATCAAAATAAAATGGAATTTTAAAATGGAACTTTTTAATGAAATTAAATTGATTAAAAGCTTTAAAAGAAACCTTTGAAAAATAGTAACTTCTATTCCTAGGAGACCATCTAACGTTAATTGGTAGCAATTATTGTATAAATGGATGAGATCAAATTACTAAAAGTGAAAATTGGCTAAAATTATTTAAGGAAGTGGTTTAAGTCAAAATCATTCAAAGAATGGAATTTAAAAAAGACTTAAGTCAAAATTGATTTAGAAAAAGATTAGGCTATTGATAGGTCAATATTTATATGTTATTTGAGGTTAATTTACTTGGTATTTGAAGCTTTTATAACATGATCTATATAGAGTTTATATGTTTAGTTCAATGTATTATAGGTGATTGATTCGAGGGAAAAACACAAGATTCAGTATAACTTTATCCATAGTTTGTCTAATTGAGGTGATTTTGGAATCATTAAAAAGCTAACTTGAAAGGCAAAAACATCGTAGAAGACTTTTAGAGCTTATTTCTCAAAGATGTTGAAAAATGCAGAAATTGGAGAAGCTAAGTAAAATAAGCTTCAAACCTGAAAGTAAAATAGGCGTCTATCTTTCATAAAGGTATTATAAGTTGATATACAGTACCAAAATAGCATCAAAGTTTATCTATAACCAATCAAACTCATCATTAAAGTTAGACAAAAGAGGAGAAAAACAAGAATGGTGATGATCTTAAATATGTAACATACGTCAGTTTTTAAAGAAAAAAAAAGAGATTAGAGGATTCTTCAAGTTTAAGTCATTTAGAACTCTATTTTTGTAATCCTAGTTATAAATACTTGTATTAGAATTAATCTATAATACTTATAGAAAAAATTTATTAGAATTTTATTAAACTTCTGTTAGATTTATAGCCAAACCTTTGGAGACATAAAAGGAGAGAACCTCTCTCTTAAAAATTTGAAATAGTTTCTCTTGGACATATTTCTAGCTTAGTTTTTTTAATAGTTTTTGTTTTTTTAGCATTGATAAGTGTAAATTCCATCATGTTTTAGGGCTTAGTTTGATATGTATTTAATTGTTAATTCAATCGTTTAGTATATGTTTACGTTAGAATTGTATTAGTTTGTTAAGTATTTATGTTTTAAGTGTTTTATGGGTTAGTACAAGTCTTTGAACTTAAATATTATGTTTTCGGGGTACCTTCATGTGTTTTTTAGTGTTTCAGGGTCAACATTGAAGAACAGAGAAGTTTTAAAGACATTCGGGCCTAAACAACAGCCACGATCGTGGCACAATAGGCCATGATCGTGATAGAAGCACCAAAGTTGGCCTACGATCGTGGCCCACATGCCACGATCATGACAGAAGCCTAGGACATGGCCCACAATCGTGACAGAAGGCTCAGATATGGGCCATGATCGTGCCCTACGTCGAGCATATGCTTAGACATTAAAAAATGTCAAGTTTTGAGAGATCTTTCAGAGCTTTTAGACCACAGAAAAACCATAGGGTTGCTCAAAACACAAAAGATATTTAAAGAACAAGAAAAAGAGGAAGGAGGAGCATTTGGCATCAACACTTTTGAGCAACCCTAGAGAAAATTCATCGAGAGATAAAGGAAGAGAAGAAGGAAAAGAGAAAAGGACAAGAAGTTGACTCGACGTACTTCCCATATTAGGAGTTTCCATACGTCGCTACCTCCCATCATCTATTCAGATCGTATTTACTGTTTATTTTCAATTTTATTAGTGTATAGAATTGGATTAACAGTTTGATGATTAGATTTTTGAATGTTGAAGATGTTCTAAACTCACCTTCAGAGTTTTATCTTTGAATTAATGAAAACTGATTGTTTATGTGTTAATTAGATTTATTATGGTTTAATTTTGCAAGTGCATAATTCGATAATAAATTAAGAGGGTGAATTGAATGAAAATTGATTAAATTGGGCTAACGAGAGTTTGATGATTTAATAGAACAAGAATTAAATCAAATCGGTAAATTATATGAAGAGAGATCTTCCATAGGTTTCCGGTGGTTTATTAGAGAACTTCATAACTAATTAGGATTTTAGATAGTTTGTTAATTGAGAGATTGTAACTTCCATAATCTAATTAGGGTTTATGATTTAGGGTTAATGGTTATAACTCGAGAGAGAGTAATTAACCAGAACCAACAATCCATTAATTCATAATCAGTTATGTTAGCATTAAGGATAGATAAAATTTCCTTTCTCTCAATTGGTAATTTCCCTAGGTTGATTCTTGGGTTTGTGTGGCAACTACTGAAAAATTAATATTTCTGTGATTGATTCTTAACTTGATTGGATTGATTGAATTAATTTCTCGTTTTTAGTTTCGTGCAATTTGAATTTTTATATTATTTTTGGCCCTAAATTTTAGGATTAGATTATCCCTCCTTATGGGATCAATACTTTAGGTACTACGCTAATGAACCGTACGTTTATAGATTGTAGAGGGTTATTTATTAAAATTTAAACACATCAAACACCCGATCAAGCACTAAGGAGGAAGATTTAAAGTAAGGATCGAAGAAACCAATGACAATTTCTCTTAACTCTTTTCTTCAACTCTTTTAGTCTATGATGAGATTTATTTATTTGTATCTTATTTTTTTATTATGTTTAGTAGATAAAAATCTTAGTTAGTGTTAGGGATGTAGCTTGTAAGGATTTATTTAATTATTTATACATGTTTTGATTATTTAATTGGTTGAATTTATTCTCTTTGATCTTAACATTAGAATTGTGATTGATCATTATATATTCATTCTTAGGGATTGTATGATGGACTAATAGGTAAAGTATGACCTATACAGTAGGAGAATAAATATTTGGCTACTAAAGATGATATTATCCTAGGCTTTAGTGATAACCATACAAGTTAACTATACTTAATAAGTTTGATTAGGTTAAATTATATATTGACAAATGGTATTTACATAGTTAGATATATATATATATAAGGAGGCCATAAATATATTAGGTTAATTTTTATTTAAACCTAAACAATCTATTCTATGTGATAATTGGATATCCATATACGTGAACCATGAATCCTAACATTTTTATCAATTTCTTTTTATTAGTTATATGCTTTGTTTAATTAGTTCTTTAGTTTAATCCTATTTAATGAACTATTATGCTTCATTTATTTTTTGTTTCTAGTTAATATTTATAAATTTAGTAGTAGTTCTCTATTGGATCGATAATCTAAAATATGTCCAAATTTATTATGCAATTTATAATTAACTCTATGCGCTTGTAGATTAAAATAGTAGACCAAGTTTTTATCATCATTGCTAAGTTTTATTATTTTTATTGATATTAGACCATTTTTATTTTTATTTTTTAGGTATTTAATGCAAAATAGGCAATCTAAAAGTGTTAACTGAGATTCCCGACCTTTCAATTTTATCATGAAATCAAATGAACCTAAATTAAGTGAACCTATATAAGTAATTGAGTATAAGGAGGGAAGATATAGATGCACGTCAAGAAAATAACTTAGTTGTGGATATGGAGTAGTAGTCACAAAGGAAGCACATAGAGGATATATAATTGCTAGTGATTGTTGTAAGTCCCTCATGTATTACAACAACAATGACAATAACAACAACCAGTGAGAGTTTTACTAAACCCAGGATTTAGGGAGGTCCAGTAGTACGTAGCCTTACCCTTACCAAGTATAGAGGTTATTTCTGATAGGCCTACATGAATAATATAAACTAAGTTAAAAGTTTAGGATTTATGAGTATAAGCAAGTACATTAATCTTACTCTCAACCTTTGGCGGATTGCTTAAGGAAGACACGAACACATTCACCATTTATTTGGTGATCTAAACACTTCCACGTAATGGCCTTAAAGGAGATGAATGAAGGATAAGATGTTTTTCATATTGTATAAGATATAGGTTGAGGACATATATGATCTCAATAAAGGCTAACATTTTTTTAAGAGTGGGACTGAGTGTATGATACTTTTGAGTTAAGGTTTTTCCCACCATAAAAAATCAATGAGTTAAGGATGTAAATATAAAATTTCATTCAAAATGAAAATAGAGTGTTTCGTAAAGCTTAGGAATGATATATGGCTCTACTTAGAAAGCTTAGGAATGATATATGGCTCTACTTAGTCATTCTCTTTATCATTAGTACTCCTTACATATGGTGCTACAATTCTTTTACCAAGTCTTGACATTGACATGTTAAAATTTAATGGAAACCACAACTCAAAGAACAACATATGTATAGACTGTTAAGAAGATAAATAAGATCGTAAAGACCTTAGCTAGAAATTCATCAACAAAAGTGGTACAAGGAAAACATAAAATGCATCCCTTTATAAGGATTAAACATCTTCTGATTTAGCAGCATAAATTGAAATGAGTTAGATTAAAAAGATATTGAATTGAGATATAGGAAATAAAGAGGCATGTCACCAATGTAGCATGTATAGCACATATCCTACATGTGCATAAATGTTATGCCCCCCTTAGATTATAATGAAGAAGCAAAATATATGGTTATTTATGGAGGAAAGAAAGCCATGAAAAACTATCCCTTCTTCAACATGTACAATCCATTTAAAATTTTCTTGAAAGGAGTAGGGAGTAGCAGATAGACTTATAGGATTGCCTAGGTTCTAAAATAGACCTCACTTTTATCAAAGCCCACCATAAGACAAAGGGATGGAGGAAAAGTTAAAGCAAACCATATCTTCTTTTAGTTCTTAATTAAAATATGTAAAAGAGACATAGTGAGAAAGCATCTAATACTTTGACAATAAATTAGACAAGGTGGTGCAATTAACTAATGCATTAATTCATAACTTGGAGGTTCAAGTAGGCTAATTATCTAAGGTAGTATTAGAGAGAGGTCAATGTAATCTTCTGAGAAATAATGAGGTCTACCATAGAGATCAAGTGTATGCCATCACTTTAGGAAGTGGTTAAAAAACTTAAATATCATGTTGCTTAAGATGTGGAAGTGTAGAAATCAGGAAAATTTAAGGAATAATTCAAAAAAGAGGAAACTAGTAGAAGAACAATGGTAGTCTTTGCTACTTCTATCATTAGTATTAATCTAGAAAACATCAGTAGAGGAAAAAATCATTGCCATTTCCATCCTTAATCGATGTCAGTCATGAGCAAAGACTGAAACTCCATGTGAAGCCACACATTATGTTAATTCCATACCCACAGAAGCTGAAGAAGTTAAATAAAGATGGATTCGATAAAATTTTAAAGTTATTTAAGAAATTAAACATCAATATACCCTTCACTGAAGTGTTAGCTCAGATGCCCTCATATGTTAAGTTTTTAAAGGAGATCATCTTAAAAAAAAGATGCTTATTATATGGTGTCTTTAACTAAGGAATGTAGTGTTATCTTTCATAACAAGTTACCTTTGAAGTTAAAGGATCCAAATAGTTCCACTTTCCCTTGTAAATTTGGTGAACCAAAATATGTTTAATGCTTATATGACTTAGGTTTTAATATAAATCTAATGCCTTTGTCTATTTTTAAGAAGTTAAGTATAGAATACCGCAAGCCAATCAATATTTTCTTCAACTACAGATCGGTCCATTAAGTAACTTGTTAGTGTTATGGAGAACTTGCTTGCAAAAGTATGAAAATTCATCTTTCTAGCTTACTTTTTAGTGATGGACATAAAGTATGACGTTATAGTTCCTATAATCCTAAGGAGACCTTTCTTGTCTACTAGTAAGACTATTGCTTTTAAAGGGATCCTTACACTTCGGGTATACAAATAGAGATTAGAATTTCACATCTTTTAGATGATAAAAATACCTCATGCCTAATAAAATTGTTTTAGGGTAGATATACTTACCTTAGTGTGCATAAAAATACTAAGGTAAGTGGTGATAATTTGTTGAAATAACGTGAAGATTTATGACTTAATAATAAAAAGCAAGGGCACACTATGAGTGATAAGTTTTACTACGTTCCAAAGGGAGTTTGGGCCCATATCTTACACCAAAGAAACATATGACTGAGGCTAGATTATTTGGCTTCTCATTAACATTTTGCAATTTAAGAGATATTTATATAGATCCTAATCATTTCTTTTCTCCTTTGTACTATATGCATAAAGAGAGTCAAGATCATCCCAGTGGTGACTTGGGATGAGTTAAGAGCTAAATGGGATGTCCAACTAAAAGATATCTAAAGGATCATTTGAGGGAAGGCAACACAACAATTATAACTTTTCTTTTTCATTTTTTGGTTTTCTTTAGTAATGTTTATTTTATTTTTAGGATAATTTTATGTAGTTTCTTAAAGTTTTTTCACTACAACAGCATAAAATTAAGAAAGAATTCTCAACTTTAATTATCTCCTTTGATTATCATAATAATGGTTTGTCATAGGGGTTAATGCCATGTTTAAGTTTAGGGATTTTTTTAATGTTTATTAACGTTATTGTAAGGTTTCGATTATGCATCACATATAAGAAAATACATAGCAGAAATTAAAACGAAACCTAAAAAATACAAAATCATACATGTGCCATTAGTTATAGTGAAAAAATGAACTTATAATGTGTACCTTACTAACTCCTTCGTTCTTCGTTGTCTTCATCTCTTCGGGTTATCGTAAACCACAATGACTAAAGGAGAATGTCTCTAATGATATCCAAACAAAGAGCAAAGCTTGAAATCCCTTAGGAAGAATGGTTAGAACATACACAAAATGCTAGCTTTGATGTATGTTCTTGAGAGAATAGTTTAGAGAATAAGTGTGTGTAAGATGAACTCTTCACATTTCTCACTAATTTTCTTACAATACTATGCATGAAAATGAGTGAATTTCTAACAAATTTTGATCTCCTCTAACCCCCATGATAAATGAAGTAATAATGGGAATTAAGTGGCCATGAATGCCACTTAATTTGGCTTGAAATGTTTACTGAAAATTTGAAAACTTTCCAAGTTGGCAATCATGCCACACTTGCTTTCTTTCATTCCTTTGCAACATTTCTTGACACAATCATATCACGATATAGTCCTGAAACATTCTCTTATATCTTGGATCACTATGTAAACCCATTTTACTCATTCATTGCATCTCCAATAAGTGTGACCCATTAGGTTCCTGGTTATGTTAACCATTTGAATTAACACTTAATTCAAGCAAGCCATGAGCAGTATCTAACAATACATTATGATCACCAAATGACTAGAAAATTAATGGTTTGACTAAAAACCCTTCCATAGACATTGGTCCCATGCAATTCATCCTTTCATTATCTATACCCTACTTGGTTCAAAGCATGGTTGAAATGTCAATTCCCATTAGACTGACTACATCACTTCTAGCCCAAGTGATGTTAGCTCTTGTCCCCAAGGCTCATTACTCAATTAGATATATCACTAAAGACTATCTTGATGACATTTCCACTCTAACCAGAGATTCCCGAATAATGACCCCAATAAAAGATCGTGGGTATCATCCCCTTCTATTAAGAGTGGTGAATCCTTTATTGGCTACTTAATTGCCTTCGAATACCTCAAGTTATACCCAATCACCACCCTATTAGCAACCTTTGAGAGATAACGAAGAATGGAGTTAAAGTACAGGAATAGTATCCAAGATATCCATGAGCACCTTAAGTCTAAGGATATTTGCACCATTGCTATGATGAGACTATCATTGACACTAGAATAGATTGTCCATATGATTGTCTCATGGCAGGTCAACCAATGTACTTACTACTCTTAGTAAACATCCACATTTCAAATTTAAACAACTCATACTTACAGCTTATAAGATCCACTACTTAATCCAATCAAAGAGTATAACATGTGCTGGTCTGTCTGGATTAATAATGTCACATTTCGTTAATCCTATAACTAGGGATAATTTAGATACTAATATAATTACACATGATAGGAATCTTATTATCATGATTTCCTTCATATTATGTAATGTATCAAGGACTTCATTAAGTATATTTAAGATCATTATCAATTCATAAAGAACATGAACATCAAATTAACGAAAATGCCTTTTATTAATCGTAAAGATTTGTATTATAAGTGCTAAAGGTGATTGCCTTTAGAGCACTTCCTAACATACTCCCACTTGCACTAAGCCAATCGCCTTTGTATCTAATACCATAGACAAATACATGAGAATCATATCTTTTTTGGGGAATCGACTTAGCTAAAGGGCACTCTCTTTATCTTGACATCATTTTTACCAATGATCTCTTTAATCAAACGGTATCGTTTGAGGACATGTTTAGATTTTTTATGAGAGCCTGGTTCCTTTACTTGTATTATGGCACCATTGTTGTCATAATACAATTTTATTGGGTCAACAATGCTAGGAATAACTCCAAGTTCCATGATGAACTTCTTGATCTAAATTGTTTCCTTTGTTGCTTCTGAAGTGGTAATTTACTCTACTTCAGTTATGGAATCTGTAGTTATCTCTTATTTGGAACTCTTCCACCTGACTGCTCCATCATTCAATGTGAAAATATATCATGACTGGGATCTAGAGTCATCCCTGTTAGGTTGGAAACTGGCATCTGTATACCTGCTCACAACAAGATCTCCTTCTCCAAAAACCAAGAATACATCCTTAATTCTTCTCAAGTAATTAAGGATATTCTTAACGGCCACCCAATGACCCTTAACAAGATCCGACTGGTATCTGCTTGTAACAATTAGACCATATGATACATCGAGTCTTGTACATAATATAGGATACATGATTGATCTTATAGCCAAAGCATAAGGGATAAAATTCATATGAGTCCTCTCATCTTGTGTCTTTGGACACATAGATTTCAAGAGTGTAATCCTATGCGTCATGGGAAGATAACCTCTCTTGGACTACTCTATACTAAACCTCTGTAGCATCTTGTCTATGTATACAAAATGAGAAAGATTAAGAAACTTCTTAGATCTATCCCTATAGATTCTTATCCCTAAAATAGAAGTTGCTTCTCCAAGGTCTTTCATGAAGAAATTCTGGGACAACCAAATGTTGACTGATTGTAAAGCTGAGACATCGTTTCCTATTAGTACTATATCATCTACATAAAACACAAGGAACATAATTACGCTCCCATTAACCTTCTTATACATATAAGGTTCGTCCGAATTTTGTGAGAAACCAAACTCTTTGAATGTCTCATCAAATCGGACATTCCAACTCCTGGATGCTTGCTTCAATCCATAAATGGATTTTTGAAGCCTGCATACCTTTTTGCCATCTTTGGATCTGAAATCATTAGGTTGTGTCATGTACACATTCTCGGTTAGGTTTCCACTAAGGAAAACTATTTTCACATCCATTTGCCATATCTCATAATCATAATGAGCAGTAATGGCCAAGAGTATCCTAATGGATTTAAGCATGGCTACCGAGCTAAATGTTTCGTCAGAATCAACTCCTTATCTTTAACGATAACCTTTAGCTACAAGCCTATCTTTATAGGTAACTATATTACCCTCTATGTTGGTTTTCTTCTTGAAAACCCATTTGCACCCTATGGGTTTTATCCCTTCAAGTGGTCAACCAAAGTCCATATTTTGTTTTCATACATGGAATCCATTTGGAACTTCATAGCTTGAAGCCATTTGTCAAATTCTGAACTCTTCAGAACTCTTCATAGGTAGTAGGCTCATCATTTTCTATGAGCAATACGTCATTATATTCACTTATGAAAAATTCATATCTCTCTAGAACATGACCTATCCTACTTGACCTACGAACTTCTTGTGAGTCAAAAGATTGAACTATTGCTTCATTAGTATGAACAATAGTCTCAAGTTTAGGCAGTTGATCTGTGTCTTTTTGAGCATCTTGAACTTCCACAAGTTCAATTTTGCTCCCACTGTCTTCTTTTAGAAGAAACTCTTTCTCTAAAAAG
>JANQAP020000579.1:119816-130384 GCA_026874005.2 Erythroxylum coriaceum
AACAATTTAATCAAATTAAACCTCAACATAAACTAAACACATGCTTACTAGTAAGAAGAGGATCGGGGTCCAACACAAACCATAAGAGGGACAAGAAGAAAGGGTCTGATCCATTGGAGAACTACTGCAAGGATAATCTGGAGACAGATGAGTGTCGCACTTATGACAACTAGAACCCCTTTTAAAATGCTTTTCTTTTTGTTCATTATGCAATAGTAATAACGATGAAGGTGTAGGAATATCATTTTCAAGTGATGTGGAATACAGCATACCATATCTTTAAGTATTAATCAATTGGTGTAGTTTTTGATTGCATGGGTTATCATCTTGTGTTACTTAAGATTACGACTATTTGTCAAATGAGTACACTTTCTTCAGTTCCTAAGTAGTTTCTCTTTGTTGCAAAACTGGTCCACTTTATAATTAGCAGTCTATTTGATGTATGTAGAACCTGAATTCCTTCTTTGTTTCTTCTGTTTTTTTTTCTATGTTGGCTAGTGACTAGTCATTTTCCTTTGATTTAATTGTAGTTAAGGGTAATTGTAATGCTTTGTTATGTTATTTTACTATTTCAATGCGAAGCATGAAGCTCTTGTTGGTTCTCATTCTTATGGAAGTTGTTAATTTATTTAATTCGATTTGATCAGTTATTGATTTGCATCGATAGTGGAATTTGATTGTTTTGAAACAACCAATTATATACACAGAGAGAGATTATATATACATGTATGTACGTACTTATGTATAAACAAAATGACAGAAAGGGTTTGAATCCTTGGTGTTTATTATGGTGCAACAAGTGTCTTCTTTGGATGTGTTTGTGCTGAATTTGTTGTCTTTTACATTGTATAAGCAACCAATTCTTGATCTCAAATGTTAACAGCAGTCATGGTCTATTTTGGGTGCCTTCTTTTATGTTGGAATTGGTACTGGCTTAAAGTATAGTTGTGCCTTTTATCTACTAGAATTTTGGGTGCCTTCTTTTCTGTTGGAATTGGTACTGGCTTAAGGTATAGTTGTGCCTTTCATCTACTAGAATTGATTTTTCACAAAAAAGAGGAAAAAGAATTAGTTTTCAATCATGTTTCATCAACACACTAAATGTCATGTTGTGCATAATATGGAGGGCTTTGCAGGGGATGGCATTTTATTCCTCCCAATTTGCAAAGAACAAAATTTAATAGGACTCTAGAAATGAATATTGAAGTTCTAAACTAGGACAGATCCTGTCAAGGCTAATAAAATCCTTAATCTTTTTATCTTTGTAATAGCAATATATGTTACCTTCGTGCACTTGGTACTTAAAAATCTGAGCTGTACAAATTAGTTGTTATTAACTTATTTCAGCATAAAAGTACTATATGTATAATATGAATGAATACATGAAATCCAGTTGTATTACCACAAACCCACAGAGATTCTGCCCTGTCATACTTGTTCCTCGAGTTTTTAATGCTTCAAAATTCTTCTTTGTTTCAGTGTTAATGATGTGTCTGTAACTCTTCCCTATACAATTAAATGAAGAGAATATCTATAACATATCAGGAAAGTGACAATATCTGGTCTATTATTAATAATTGTATTTTTAAGTAGAGAAAAAAGATCTCACTCTTGCCCTTATGCATGTTTTACGAATTTCTATACCTTCAAGATTGTTGTCCATTATATTGAATGGAAATTTCTGTGACTTTTTACTCTTTTTATAGCTGAAAGTGGCTACTGGTTGGGGAGGCTTCTTTATCCTAGAGTGGGAAATTTACAATCTTTGATTGCTTTGATTTGAGCACTGGAACCTTAGCGTGCACAGTAAAGGAGGGTGTAAAGCTCTATGTCTATAACATGAGATCCGCTCATGTTGAGAAAGCTAGGAATCTTGCAATTAAACGTGCAATAATTGATGCAAGAATCCCTAGAAAAGATGCAACAAAACTAGCACAAAAAGAAGAGGTAAAGGCAGCAAAGCTTGCAAAAATGGCAGGCTAAGTGCATAATTGGTCCCATCATTTCTTCTAGGTGGGACTTTTTTGAAGCTATTTACTATGGTGGTACCATGACTGAAGGATTCCTAAAGGGCAGCGGAACCGTGGTTGGTGCCTACGCTGGTGGGTTTTATGGTGAGCAGAGCCTTGGATGCCTAGGTTATCTTGTAGGAAGTCAACTGAGTAGTTGGATTGGAGGTGGAATTGGATTAATGGTATATGATGTAGTTAATGGAGTGGATTACTTAAGTTTGTTGGAGTAGAACATGAAGCTAACGAAAAGGTAATATTTAGAAGTTAGAACTCTGTTTCATATCAATTTCTGTACTCTCATTTTGGTTTGTATTAGAGAAGACAATTAAAAATATATAATGGGATTATAGTTTTCGATTGTATTTGCATTCCAAAGGGTATTATTAGAAGATCCAACTTACAATCTTGTAAACGTTCTGGAGAATAATTTTAATAGTGGCATTTTTAATTTAAATAATTTTATTTGATGGAAAAGAATGAATATCTAAAAATTTTATTTTTAAAAAATATGAACTCCTAACTCTGTTTCTTTACAAATTTATGTAATATTTAGAACTCTATTTTTTATCAATTTCTGGTTTTGATAATTTGGTTATATATACTCTTTCAATTATTCAAGTTGTTGATGCAAATATTTTGGATGAAGGCATAGTTTACGAATCTTTAAATAGTGTTAGAGAATTTGGAGCTTTTGACGATGATGAGGCGCAACCTTCTCCAGAAATACAATTTTAATTTTTATTGTTATTTTAAATTTTATATTAGACTCATATTTATTTATTATTAGTTCATTATATAATAATGGACATTGGTGTTTTATTATTTCAATAAAATTTTTTATTTTTACTCATAAAATTTACTTCTTATTTATTATATACCGATTTTATAGCAGTTCACTACCGGTTGAATCTCTAAACCTTAAACCTTTCCTTCGACCGGTTCGATGTCCGTTTCGGTTTTTAAAACATTGATATTTTTCTACATATGTATGGTCTAGAACATAATGAAGTATGGTGTTGCTTGTGCCAATTTTTGCTAGAATACTCACGTATCAATATATAGTACACGCTATATAGGCACATTGCCAAAATGATTTAGCGCTTCAACTAGGACTATCTTTTCTTTATTACTGTTTTAAAATCTTAGCCAAGGAGAAAAACAAATATATGACATGAAATGGTTTCATGATAGATCACTTATATCCTTACTTATTAGATAAATAATAATTTATACTAGATGGTAATATCAAAATATACAAACAAATTATTTCAAAAATTAAGTGGCAGAAAGAAGATTGTGATTTTAACCTTCAAATTTCAATAAATATATAAGTGCCTCTTATCATGTTAGAGGGAAGATGATTATCTACATAGAAGTAACTCCTTTCTATCATAATTAACATATTTGTCTTTTATCTTATTTTTATTATTTTTTTAATTTCTAGTTAATAACTACAAAACACAGATAATTATCACCTGCTAACCACAAATCATTTTCTTTAAACTTATTTAACTCGTGATGAAAATTACTAATTGACTCGGCCTCCTAAATCTTGTCGTATGGCCACGTCCTGTCGACCTCATTACTCCGTCGTAATGTTTCCCTGATGCCTGTTTATCGAGCCCCAAGTCTTTTTGTTTTCAGGGCAGGGCCGACGATAATACTTCAGATTATAAAGCCCAAATTAGGTTTTTGATTAGTGAGGTTTCAAAGCAGTTCTTTTAATCTAGAAGGTTCTAATTACTACTGGGGCGACCAAATACTTTTGTCTCAGTTTGGCTCGTCAATGACCGAGGTTCCAAAGTTTTTCCCAGCCTAATTAAGATTTTAAATTCCAAAAATATGGACGCAATTAGATCGAAGAAGATAGCATTCATTTCTATTACTCAATACTTACTTTTTCTTAATTACTTTTGGTGCCCCCAGCAAACTTTTCAGCCACAGACAACTGCCAAGCTTCACTTTATACAAAGCCACGATGTTCATTACAAGACCGCCGATTTTCAAGCAATTGGAGATGGAATCTGTCTCGTCCTCTTAAAACTGGACAAACTTGTCATAGACCAAATATAAAACAATACGAGGAGTGACTGTCACGTGTACTTTGATAATGTTTCTTGTAAAACAAGCTTGTAAAGATGGTATGCGTGGTTGTTATAAAAATATAGGAAGACTTGGATCGTACGAAACCTATCGTTTAGCCATCTTTGAAAGCAACGACGTTTTCTCTCTGTGATGCCGCCAGTATAAACTATAAAGCCGTTCCACTCCCACATGGTGGTAACGTGCTGGGAGCCAAGTATTACCAGTAAAATTCCTAAATGCTCACCGTCGGATGTTTAAATGCTATAAATATAGCTTTTCTTTTATGATATCTGTGAATGAAAATGGGATGTTCTTATTCAAGCTAAAAAGGTAAATAACCAGATGCATCGTATAATAATATGAGGAATTGTTCTGACAAACTGATTAAACCCCTGCGTCAACTTTTTCTCTCCTCTTTCCACGGATGGTAGATCTCAGCTTTGCTTTAAATCGAAGCTTCAGAGTGTCAATTTTGGTGTACGTGAAAATTATCCCGAGACGGGTGGACCACTAAGTAATGTCTCGTAAATTTAAGAACGAACTTATATGACGAGTTTTATTTTGGCACGATTAAAGGGGAGGTTCCCTTAGGAATCTACATTCCCCGTAAAATAGACAAGACACTACCAGCAAAATCACATCGTTCACTGGTTTGGATGATCCTGCCTTAAATTGGAACCCTGAAGTGCATGCCGCAGAGAAACTTCGTAAGAAAACGCCAAATTTTGTAATAAGCTTGTACAATAAACGCGACAGAGAAGATGAACTCATCGCAAAAGAACAAAAGAAAGATAAGATTACATTGCTTGATGTTTGAGATCCTTCTGTTCTTTCCAAATTGGACAGCGTCTGTATTACACAATTAAATCAATGAATTACAAAAGAAAAAAACACTGTAAAATGTGTTAGAATGACCTTTATTACATCAAATCATTTACAAATGCCAACCACTCCATGTCAGAGAAGGGGCAATAAATCATGAAAGTGTGAGAATATTACACCAATTTCAATCATTTGTACAATTCTTCTTGTTCCTTGTTCCTGTCAATGTAGCTTCATTTTGTACACCGTAACAAGCGGCTGCCTTCGTCTCTATTTCTAAACAGTAGGGCCATCTGCAATCTTAAGAATAGCAGCTTGGTTCTTGCTATGTTGCTTGGCTTGATACTGAGACCAGTAGGCGTGAGCAGCCAGGACTCTGTCCAACAGCTCCTGTGGGACGGGCTCGCCCCTTCTCTGTTGAGGGGCAATCTTAGCCGTGTGAACCAACGTCTTCCATTTATCCTGCAAACACCACATTCTTATCCATCAACAGAAGTTTGGAAGCACTCTACCATGCCTCGATTAGAATTACTGCTAGTACTATGATCAAGATGAAAGATGAATTTGTTGTAATTGGTTTAGCAGAAAGATCACAGGTGCACAAAACCTTAACAATGAAAAAGTAAACAAAATTACTTACCCGAGAGGTAAACTTGTTATCGATTTTAATTTGACCCATTACACAAACTAGAACAGACATTAATTATGCATATTAGCCAACGTAGCAAAGTGTTCCCAAAAAGGCATTTACAGAAACTTTTGAGATGTCTAAACCATCGGAAGATGGTAGGACCATACAGGTTGCATCCACAAATCAACAACTCCATCTCTGTAAGATAGAAGTCTTACCTTCAAGTCCACGTAGGTCCTATGGTCAGCATTTTCAAAAGATCGCAACTTAACATCACGCCACCTGCAAAATAGCGGATCTTATAAGTTCCCAAGTACAGCGTCAGAAAAGACACAATGGTACAAGCACTAAGACACAACACCTTCCAGTTCCAAGCTCCTCAACAGCCCGCACTAATGCTTCTACTTCTGACACAGAGAATGGTCTCCTAGTTCGACGCTGTACAACTTCCGTTCGCCTTGGTTTCTGGTTTAGCGGAACCACAGCAAGTGCTTCGGCACTCATATGCGGTACTGGAACCAAAGCTCTAGAATCTGGCAGTGTTCTGTCAGCCAGCAAGTCAGTGTGAGAGGAAAATGATTCATGATTACTCTCAATATTATTGCCTGAATCAGTCAGCGGAGGACGATCAGCTAATTCGTCAGAAATTCCCAAATCTAGAGCAGGAGAGGCCGGAGACCTGCAAAGAAAATTAAATATAAGAAGATCGGCATGATAAGCCATCAATCAGTGAACTATAACCACCAATAAAATGGAAGGGCAATAAAGACTCCGAACTCTAAAGGCTTCACCTTGAAAGCACACACTGGCGGCAAAATATTATATCACGATTCCAAAAAAAAACAAATGGGAAAAGGGAACTTTTGTGATTTTCTTCTTATCAGAGAGGACTTTTGAATTACCTTGATATCGGCAGAGGAGTTTGACAAGGTAGTGAAGCAGGAGGATCTTCATTACACATTATAGAAGCTTGGATAGGGCTAGGTTCCAATGAGAAACCCAGAGTATTAAGATTTTCTTCAGAAGTTATACCAGTTTGCAACAGGGTTCTGTTATCATCTCTAACGTTCTTCCCATGAAAAAGCACTCCAACACGTAAACCACCACCGAGTATGGCAGTCACAGCTTCCAAAACTGTCCTCTACAGAAGTTAAAATAGAAAACAGAATAAGAAAGGAATTCAACTATCGGTACATAATTAGTAGCAATAAGGCCATCATATTTATTACCTAAACATGGAAAAGAGATCATTAAAAACAAGAGACTATCCAGGTGAGAAGCTACCTATAACAAGTTGTCCCGACTATGTTTACCAAAAGAATAAGACTGCATTTTATACCTTAAGGGAACCAACAGTTGCCGTCTCTGGGACCTCAACATAAAGTTCTGGTATCCTGAAGGACTTAATGCTGAACTTCACTGTATAGAGCAATTAATCACATATAAGGCATCCGAATGCTCAACCAATTCATAGCATAAAGATTCAATGAACATCAACTTAACATGAGCTCTATTACCATGAGATTCCTTGGAGTGGATAGATGATTGATGACCTATGACTGAAGACGATAACCCATCTGCTGCATATTTCAATTGAAGCCATTAAGCAAAACCTAAGAAGCATAAAATAGCAGGAACGGCACCAGAGTAGTAAGAAGTAAAAAAAATACCTCTATGAAACATTGCAGATGGGCCATTTTTATCTCTAATCATGCCCTTTTCAGGTGAGTTACAGACACTCTCACTGCTGAGCCCCCCATCAGATGCAATAATTAGGCCATCATCGGAGAACTTCCTCCTCTTATAAAGATTGTCTTGGTGATATCTTTCACGCTTGTGACCGTATTTCCTCTTCCGGTAAAGAGGTTTTACTTCACCATGTAAAGCTGATGAACAAGAAATGTTATATTTCAAAATGTTTCTATACAAATTCATTATCCCAAACACATAATTTGTTGAAATCTCTAGAACAGAACTACCATAACAAAAGCCACCAAAACTTCTTACCAGCTCTGGGATTTTCATAATCCCTCAGCTTTGGAGCTAATTTCCAGTATTTAGATGTCAGTAGCTTTCTGATTCTTCGGTCCCCAATCCGAGATGGAGGCCTAAGAGCCTTTGATTTATTAACAGGCTTACTACAACTAGAAAAGTTTTCATCATTATCTCTAAGACCTAATTTAAAATCAGCCCTACGCTTAAAGGAGATATCTTGAATAGGGTCCCCGAACAATGAAGATTTAGTGTTCTTATCTATAGTGTTCAACGCAGGAAATTGTACACATAATTCGACGGGATCCTTTGCATTGGAGGTTTTGCCAGTGGCCAAATCTCCAATTTCCAGTGCATCAGCTTGTTGTTGACCACCAAATCCACTATCTACATTACCGCCACAAGACTCTATAGGATTGGGAGGACCTCCATCTACTTTGACAGGAAGAGCTTCACACTTAATCTTGTTAGTGCAAACGATGGGCTTCACCTCTTTACTTATTTTATCTGAGATGTCTGAATTTGAGATAACTGAAGAGTGTCCCAGGATGGAATCACTTGCATTGTTTTCTGATACCTTCAGAAGAAAATTTCTATCACTGTTTGGTGAGGGTAAAGCAGGAATACATACGCTTTCTTCACTGCTTCCCAGGTCAAAACACTCTGGTTTTAACAGAGTATCTTCACTTTGTTCCTTTTTAATGACAACATTACCAACTGCAGGCTGTTCAATTGCCTCAGACGCATTACTGGAAGCAGAACTTTCACTCTCCTGTAATAGCTTTCCTGCTAAAGAAGCAAGCAATTCAATTGCACATATCTGATTCTCATTAACCTTCTTTTGCAGCAGACCCCTCCTCTGGAAGCAGAATATAATAAGAAGTGAGGCCTAGTAAACACAAACAAGAAGGTAATTTTAATGCTAACAAAACCTACAAGTGTACGGTACTTACACTAGAAGATCTGGGACCCTTGGGAAATGAAGGAACACGGAAGCCATTGAAACCATAATATTGCCTTTTCAACACCATTTCTTAAGCATGCATGGCTTTAGAAATCAATAAGCACTGTCCTGGAAATATAATTAACTGCCATCAAAACACACCAAGAATAAACTAATTGAAGCATGTAGACACGCAATTTTTAAATGCCTAGTGCAGGAGAGGAATAGTATGATTCCACCATTAGTGGAAATATGCATATGCAGAATTCAATTCACGCAAGTTGCCCTACGGATCACAAGATGAAATGATCAAGTGACACTTGCCAACATCCTAAGATTTTAAACTAAACAATAGACGCATATGAGTGCCTCTACCCATCTCGAACAGGGAAGACTGGGTTTGTTTATCAATCCACTAAGAAAATAACCATGAAAAAAAATTGAAAGAAAAGGTGTGGACAGTTCATCCAAACACAACTTCAGCGTAGCTATTCTCGATCTGAACCATCATATTAACAAAGAGATGAAGAGCCCCAGATTTGAGATCAGTTACACCCATCAACAATCAATCAATCATCTTTGGCAATTTGTTTTCAAAAACTAAAACCGCAAATTCGACGTCTATGATTGCCTTTCGATTTACAAGAGAACTAAGTCGAGATTGGATTTTAAACTACAGAAAAAGTCAAATTCGTGTGCACTAGATCAAACTAACTAACAAGTTTATAAATAAAACAGAGAAAAAATAAATACGAAACAACCATTTTACAAACTAGCTTAAACCTCGAATCAACAAAACAAGCAGAAGGAAAACAAAGCAACATGTAGTCAAATGAAATTGAAAAAAAATCTCTATTCCCGCCCCAAAATCAAATTCCCGCGATCGGATCGCGATCTCCATTTCGTAAAACGTTTTTCTAGAACCCAATCCATCACAGCTTTTAGACTTTGAATCAGATTCGAATTTTGTCAAGCAACAAACATAACACCGACAAATTCAACGAAGCATCAGAATTTGATTGGCTTACCCGATCGCGAACGATCACAACTGCACAGAGCTATGAACTGGTAACGTATAATATGTCAAAATGAATAGGGAAGTCTTTCTAGAAAGGATGAAGTTGGAACAAATTAAGATTGTAGGAATCAAAAAGTTCGGTGTCAACAAGAAAAGAGAAACAATAGATTACAATTCTGCATAAATCTGCGTCCGTGTTTCTGTATCTCGATTATCTTTTTTCTCAATCATCTCTCATGGTATGGTAACAAGAGATAAACACAAAAATAAAATGAAAAACCTCTCTCCCTCTCTCCTTGTTCCTCTCTCTCTACTGGTTTCTCTCCTAAAGCAAAAACCACCAAAAAACAGTGGCTTAAACCCCCCCGCTCTTATATTCTTTTTGACCATGAAACCGAACCAGCCAGTAAAAGGGCATCCATGTCCGCCCAGTTCCCCACCTTCTCTCTACGAATCATTCAATACATTGCCACATGGCATCTCACACATCAATCTTGTGCATTATTTTCTTTAAAAATAAAATTTGTGATTAATATTAACATGAATTAACGAAAAAAATGTATGAATGTCAGTAACTATATTCTTACAGCTTATAACGTGAGGCCTCAGAATTTTTGGGAAAAGTAAAAGAAAAAGGGGATTGGATTGGATTGGATTGGATGTTAATTATGTTATGATAGGAGCAGTGCACTTTTGCTGTCATTCATTGTGGGCCTTTTTATGAGATTGGAATTGGTGGAGGAGGTGCAATTTGATCCTGAAGAACACAATCCATTTGAGGCCCTGCTTTTAGGAATCAGAGGAATATTCTTAAAATCCCCAAGTCTTTTAAATTATTTTGTGCGCAGACATTATATGTGATCAAAAGGAAATAGTATTTGCGTGTGACATGGACATGTCCATGGTAACTAATCCAAATCCTTCCACCATTAAAGTCAAAGTAGAATTTGTTATTATTCTGGAAATTAATTTCTGTTTTATTCCTATTCGATTAGATAAATCAATTTAATATAAGATTTGTCGCATTTGAGGTTTAAGACACGGAGTTGTTCACATTTTGTTTAA
>JANQAP020000579.1:130484-154229 GCA_026874005.2 Erythroxylum coriaceum
ATTTAATTCAATTAATTAGAAATTTATATGAAAAGTTAATAAGTTAACAAGTTAAAAGTTATTGTTAAAATTATGAACTACATTAATTACATATTTTTAACTTACTTAAATTATTTATTAATTTTTTAATAAATAAATAATTTTTTTGTGGTGGGCGGGCCACGGGCCACGGGCCGGGCCGGTCGGACTAGCCCGCGGTTCAGCCCGTCCACTATTTCAAGGGCCACGGGGGCCGGCCCCCTTGGCCCGCGGCCCGTCCCCCTTGGCCGGCAGCCCGGCCCATAGGCCGGTCAAACCGGGCCAAAACCCGTTGACCAGCCCATGGGCCTGGCCGGGCCGGTTTTGACAACCCTAACGAAAGCAAATATCAAGCCGTCATTAACCGAAAAGTTTTAGTTTTGTACGACATGAATTAATGGGCGGCACGTATGGTAAGTAAATATGAAGAATGATACAGACAGACAGTGGCTAGCTTAAGCTCCGTAGAAAGTTTATATAAAAATTAATGGCAAAAAGATCAATTTTAATCTTAAATTTTTTACCAATAGATAAGTTAATCTTAACAATTTTAATCTTAACATTTGGAAAACAATAAAGTTAACGTCATAGTAACGAAAAATCCAAACCATTATGTTAAGTGAAAACCTGGCATTTAATAAATATTATTTTATTCGAATAAGTGGGTTCCACTTCATCACGTCAACGATGATATAGTAAGTGAGACATATATTTTAATTTAATTAAATAAAATTTTTGTTTTATTATTAGGAACGAGACCCACCATTTACATTAAACGTTAAACAAGCCTTAAACAGAGGGATTAAATTACTGATTATTTTGTTAACACTAACAAAATTTAATCATGTCATTAGTTGAATAAAACAATTATTATTAACTTAACAAAGATTAAGTTAACACAAATTTAATAATTAATGAAACATATGAATACGGCAATGTTTTGGAAACCGTGTCATCGTTTCTTCAGCAAGCTTCTAATAATTAGTCATTATTCTCCATCGTTATTAGTCATCGTCAGGGAAGTTGGTCAACGGAAGCACCATTCGTGCAACGTAGTGGTCAGCAATCCTCTAGAGAAGTCGTGAGCATCGAAGCGTGTTGAGTTAACTGAGGTATGTTAGATTTGATTATTGCTATCTGTTAGGTATTTTTGTGTGTTTGAGATGTTTTCTTCTTATGGGTTACACATGTTGGTATGTATTAGATAATGGTTGTTGTCGTTAGTTTATTGTTGGGTGCAGTCTCGAATATTTGTTTGGCTGCTTCTGGTCCCCATTATGGTCCCGCAATGTTTGTTGTTGTGTTTTGGATGTTTTGTAATATGAACATGCTCCTTCCCCGAGAGAAGGATCCAAAACAATTAATTATCTTTTGTAACTAACAATCTATAACTTAATGAGAAAAAGCAATAAACATATATACTAGCTAGGAAATTAAAACCAGAAGCAAGGAGGCAAATCATAAAACTCTTAAAAACATTCTGAGTGCCTTATATATTCAACATACAATATAAACTTGTGGAAATGTTTACTTCCTAACATCTGATTATAACAAGATATTTTATCCAAAACAAGCTCCTTTGATTGTTGACCTGAGTTTTTTATTGCTAGCTTTCAAAAATACTTTCATTTTCCTCCGTATTGAATAAATGGTGCAACTAGAAGTAATCTTTAAAAATGAATGATTATCTACAGAGAGCTTATGAAGATGATTTTCCATTGAATGATCCTTTCCCATTCTATTTATTGATAGAAATGATTACACGCTAGCTAAAAGCTTAACCAAGAGTAATAGTATATAAGCATTTAAAGAGGAGATGGTTAATGGATTCAGGTATCAAGTTACAAAGTTTGCAGAGAGGAATTGAGATAAATGAGCCCTTGAGAGAGGATTTAAGTGATATTTAGATAATTAATGAGATCTTTGAGATACTTTCCTTAACCATGACCATTTGACTTCAAGGCCATAAAATCTAGGAAGATATTTATAGTAATTGTTAGTAAATATCTCTGATGAGTTTCCCCTTTAAATGACTATATTAGTTATGAGAGAGCTAGGATTAGGGTTGTAGGAAGGAATATCACTTATAAAAGAGGCATAACCTCTTCAATCACATGATCACTCATTGACATTAATCAGTAATTTAAACTTCTGCTCTCTCTAGAAACAAAAGTTAGAGTTTTGGAAGTTTGGTAATTGATACAAAGGTTCAAGATCACCTCAAATATCAAACCATAACCATATATCTTCACCATTCCCTTTCTTAAGCTCGAATTCATTATGCAATTTGTACCTCATTATGAAGAGCTTATGCATTATCCAAAAAGAATAACTCCTTAGTTTAATGACTCTTTTTTAGTAAGAATTCTCCACAGTCTTTTAGCAAACGTCACTTTATTCAGTAGATAAATTTATGAGATTCCTAAACCCCCTTCATTTTTAGGTAAATAAACTTACTTCCAGCTGACCTTGGCATATGGCTATTTATATACATCATTAGTCCACAAAACATTCCTAAGGAGTTTCTTAATGCTTTCAATTTTCTCTTAGGTAAAACCAAGTGGCAAGACCAATAAACGTACAAGTTTTTCTAAATAGAGATAATAAGTTGTACCTTAACAGTAAATGAAAGACAATTGTACTCTAATGCTCATTTCTCTTCTACATCATATATTATAAGAAATCTTCTTAATAGTAAAGGTTTTAATAAGCCTAAAGAGATAAATTTTTTGTACTTGTTAAAACCATAAGGTGGCTTTTATCTTTGTTGATAGTCAGACTTGAGAGTTAGTTAAGGGAGTTGATTAGACAAGAAACTAAGTTAGGGTCAGTTCTATAAAGAAGAATCAGGTCACTAACAAAGGAAATACTAAAAACTCCTAATTGTTTAAACATGCTATAAAATATAAAGTTATCCCCTTGCCTTATATTATGATTAATTAGTCTTGTAAGAACTGCAGTGCAAAAATTGAACAAAAGGAAAGGGATCACCTTATATAATTCCTTTAGCTCCTTTAATAAGTTGTATAACCTCACCGTTAATAGGTAGTGATGCATTGCTCAATTTAATAAATGAATAGAGGGATTCATATAGATATTGTAACATGAATTGCCAATCAAATAAGTTACATGCTTTATGGAAATCAATCTTCATAGAGTAGTTCCTAATAGAATTATTTTTATAATAATCCCTGAAAAACTCTTACAATTGCCAATCAAATAAGTTACATGCTTTATGGTTCTCTCATGTTCAGATTCCCTTTAACTTTTAAAGCAAATATAGTACTATTGAAATCTACAAAGATTAACTATGGTGCATCAATGGAGTTATGAACATTTTATGATAATGAACATGTTGTTTTTTAATTCATTGCAATGCTTTTTTCATGTAAACTTACGTGTATGCTTATGTTTATAGATTTTAATGGCTCAATATGGAAGTATACAACTTTTTCATGCTGGAAATTTTATGTTGGAGCCTTAATTGAAATATGTTGGTGCGGACATTGCTACATTTGAAAAAGTTGATGTTGAACTTGTTAGTTATAGACAACTAAACGAGATAGGAATGAAGTTAAGGTATGATAAAATTGATAAGACATATTATAGAGAACCTGATTTAAACTTTAAGGACCCATTAAAAGTTATTGACTCAAATAAAAGTTGTATTAGGCTAGCAAACCTAATGCAAATACATGAGATTGTTGATGTATATGTAACTCATCATGTAGACATACCTATCCATGCTATTGATGATGATGATGAGAACATGGAGGGTCAAGGTGTAGAAACATATGAGAATGTGGAGGGAACAAATGGAAGAGAATTTAGAGGGAGAAGGTGCATAAACGGATGAGAATGTGGTGGGAGAAGGTGCACAAATGGATGAGAATTCAAAGGGAGAAGGTGTAGAAATGAATGTGAATGTGGAGGAACTGAGTGCACAATTTGAATCAAACTTCTATGTTGACATTCCATATAACCATCATCCAATTGAAATTGATTCATCAGATTGTGGTAGTCCTATTAGCTTTGATGAATATCCTAGTGGAGAGGAGGTAGGTGAAGCTTTACGTAGACCCAACTTAACTTTTATGGATATCTTGCAGAGGTTGGACATTAGTCAAGGTTAAGAATGGATACGGGACTATAAAAGAATTTAAAGATATTGTTGTCAATTATGCAATACGTACAAGATATTAGGTTGAAAAAGTGTGAGAATAGTTAGATTAGGTATGTTTATGTGGATGGATGCCCATAGGTTTTGTATGTTGCGTATGATAAGAATGAGAGATGTTACAGGGTGAAAACATATAATTCTAATCAGACTTGCTTCATTACAAACAAACCTATATTGGTTTTTGCAAATTTCTTTATGAGACACTTCAAAGATAGAAGTTTGGAAAAGCCTAGTATAACAATGAAGACAATGGTAGAAGAATGTAAAGAGAAACTCAATATTTTTGTAAATTCAAGCATATGTGGAAGAGAAAAAAAGAGATTAAGGAAAGAGAGATCAACAAATTCTATTGCTGAAATATTTTTGTAAATTCAAGCATATGTAGAAGAGAAAAAGAGAGATTAAGGAAAGAGAGAGCGACAAATTCTATTGCTGAATATGCAAGGTTGCAAGGATATATACACGAGTTTTTAGGTCAACAATTGAGTTACAATTATCAAGAAATCAAGAGAGTTCATTGCTACATGTTATAAAGTTTATGTTGTACTTCATTATGTTTTGTTATGTAGTATATTAATATTTCTTTATATTTTCTTGTAGTTTAAAAGATTGTATATTTGTTTTTATGCAATGAAAAGAGGATGGAGGCATTTAAGACCAATTTTTAGGATTGATGGATGCTTCCTATAGACAGAATTTCAAGGGCAATTGTTAAATGCAGTTGGTAGGGATGATGATGGAGGAATATTTCCATTAGCCTAGGCAATTGTAAAGGTAGAAAACACAGATTCGTGGACTTAGTTCATGAATTTGTTATCATCTGATTTAGAATTAGAAGATGATTAAGGAATTACAGTTATATCTAATATGCAAAAGGTATAAAAACATATTTGGGATTGAAGGTAATTATATGAAATATGATCTAATATCTCTTGTATTTGTTATAGGGATTAGTCAGGGCTGTTAGGCACACGTTGTCCAATGCAAATTACTGTATGTGTGCAAGACATATATATCACAATTGGTCTGCGAATTGGAAGGGAAAGGACTTAAGAAAGTAGTTTTAGAATTATGCCTGGTCAACGTTTCTTTAAGATTTCGATGAACAACTAAAGAGGCTTAACAAAATAAGCCCTGGATGTGTTACACCGTTGCTTGAGTATCTGAAAGAGAGGCGGGTCATATGTTATCAATCCTTTCAAAGTAAATTTCAAATTGTTGACAATAACATGAATGAAAACTTCAATTGGTGGATTCTACTAGCTAGGGAGAGGGTAGTGATTAACATGCTAGAGACTATTAGAATAATGGTTACAAGGAGGCATGCTAAGAGGAAACATTTTGTAGTTAGGTGGAGGCATGATATAGCACCAAACATAATGAAAAAGTTGGAGAAGAAAAAGAAAGAAGCAATCCAATATAGAATTGTATGGAATGGAGATGGTGGTTATGAAGTTTCAAAGGGTGATGGGAAGCATATTATCAGGATCATTAGACAACATACATGTAGTTGTTGGGCATGGGACCTATATGGATATCCATTCAGGCAAGCAATTAGTGGAATCCATCACTCGAGAGAAAGGATTGAGACATTCATTGATTCATGCTATCGAAAGAGTTGGTTATTGAGTTTGTATGAACATGTGTTACAACCAATATGAGGTGAAATTTTCTAGCCTTCAAGTGATGTTGAGTCGATACATCCTCCACCTAAAAGAGTTATACTCGGTAGAACAAAAATTGCAAGAAGAAAACAACAAGATAAGCCAAAATAGATGAAAAATCCAAGCAGATTTAGTTAGAAAGAGCAAGTGCATAAATGCCAAAAATGTGGTCTTCAAGGTCATAACTCTAGAAAATGCAACAACACATCAAATCAACATGAAGAGGCTTATTCACAGGTGTGTACATGTTACTTTAATCATATGAATAAAGTTTTATAAACATGCAGTTACTAATGTATATAATTATATTTATTAGGTTAGAGCAGAGGGATCTTCACAGGTATGCAGTTTTCGATTTTATATTAATTATTATTTTTACTAACAACTGACAAAGATGTTTTCATTATAACTACAGTTAAGCTATAAGAATTTGGTTAATAATAATGCTGGACTGAGTCAACAAAGCAATATCATAAGTTTTTTATCAATTTATCTAACTTTTAAGTTTTTATCAATTTGTCTAACTTTAAATAATTACAAAGTGTGTTTGTAATATTTTTTCTTCCATTTTGTAGGTTGGTACACCTGCAGATGCCAATATAAACCAGTTTGGAGATGTTAACCCACACATGTTCCAATTATCATTTTAGCCAAGAGGTTTACAATTTAAAGGACGTCCCAGTATTACTTCACAACATTTACAAACTGAGGCAAGTAGAAGGAGAACCTCATTGACTTCATCATCTTTTGATGCAGTCAAGTACAAATGAAGCAAAAATCGATTAGTTGTATGCATATAATGTATACATATTTGTGTTATATACATACGAATGTTGTATTGTTTACATACAATGTAAATATTTCTATTAATCAATATGATTTGTTACACATCCTCTCTCTCTGTCTCTATGTCAATCTCTCTCTTACATTGCCTTTTTTTCCAAACTTGACAATATATGCAATGAGCAAATTATTCATTGTATATTGGTTATATATAGTAAAATTGTTTTTAGAATTGAGTTACATAATTTATATACAAATTTTGTTATTAACATACAACATATTCATTATATGAATTATGAGTTGTTATACTACAACTTATTCATTGTGTATTTGTTATTTATAGTAGAATTGTTTTTAGAATTGAGTTACATAATTCATATACAAATTTTGTTATTCATATACAACATATGAATTATATGAATTGTGAGTTATTATACTACAACTTATTCATTGTATATTGGTTATATATAGTAGAATTGTCTTTAGAATTGAGTTACACAATTCATATACAAATTTTGTTACTCATATACAACATATTCATTATAAGTTGTTATACAACATATCCATTGTATATTAGTTATATATTCAAAATCAAAATTTTCATAATATAAATGAAATTAATATCAACCATTACATTGTTCAAATTCAATACAATTTCCTCATAATATAATTAGAAATAAAAAGCAATATAACCATAACTAATCCTATTACAAGTACAATGTTCATTAACATACACTTAATTTGTTTTTTTCTCTTTTCTCAATAAATTTATGTTCTCCTTCAAAAGATTCATTTGTTCTTCAAAATCCTTTGTTGTGCTTCATTGAACCTCTTCCTTTGACATTGATAATTGACTCCTTAAATTTTGAATCACTTCAATGGCTCTCTTCTTCATCGTACTATTTGAAAACTTGCATCTTGTTGGCCCCGGGTCTCGATCCCTATTTCATGGCGACATTAATATCAAAATAAAAAGAATTTAATTCCTTTGTGGGAGCAAGAACAAATACACAAACATTTAAAATAAATAGCCTAGAATAAATTTGACATGAAAATAAATTAAAAGAAGTCATATAGGGACCCTTTTTACTATAAACAATTAATAATAAAATAATATAATATAATGAGAAGTCAAAAATAGGGAGTAAAACAAATAAATCATCTTATGAATTAATGAAATAAAAGAAGAAGAAGAAGTAGCAAAAGTCACGGGCGTGACTTTTTAATTCTCACGCCCATGAGAATAAGGTGTCGCAATTATGCTAAAGCACGATCATGACCTTTAATGAACAGTCACAAAATTTGAAGTTCGTCGCGATCGTGTTTAAGCATGATCGCGACTTTTTTAAGAAATTGGGATTGTCGCGATCGTGCATATCCATGTCGCGCACACCCACTTTAAAACTTCATAACTTTCAATTTAGAAATCCAAAAATTATAAACTTTATGTCTTTGAAAAGCTAAGAGAAAGATCTACAACTTTTATGAAGACAATTTTGTCAAATTCTGCCTAGATCAATATAGTTTATTCCTTGAAGTTTCAGATCACATTTTATCCCTTTTTCTCCCTTTTCTTTCTATCATCTGTCAATATATATTCTTACACAATATCACAAGACTCAACTCCAACAATTATAAACCATACATACAAAACTCCCATTAAAACAATTGCTTTAGAATATTTATCCAAAGACCTTTAAACAACTAACAATTCCATTCCCAATAAAAAATATAACAATTTAACAGAAAAAGAATTTGAACATAAACAGAAGAAATTCTTCAACTTTTACTGTCATTCATTTCTCAAAATAAAACAGAGTAGGTACATTACTCCAATTATAAACGAAAGCCACATCAGTAGCATAATACAAAAATACGACATTGATGCTTATGCTTGATATGCTTATAAAGCTACCAAAAAATGATCCAACTAACTTAGTTACAAATGAAAATATTTCTTGGAGATTTGCTGAAGTTTTTGCAAAGTTCACTGATCTGCTATTTCTTCACCTGAGGAATGGAAAAATTCTAGGGTGAGCTGGGAAGCTCAGTGGCTAATATGCTTATAGCTATTGGTGACGAACCACACACACTCACAACAATCAAACAATTATATATATAAATAAATTCAATTCACAGAACACATACTTAAAATTTCAGTCACATAAATTATATCAACTATCTTCGTTTTCAATCTTTATCATGGAACATTTAATCATATATCATACTCAGCAAATTTCAATGAATGCACAAATAATATGGCTCGAGAGAATCCCATAAAACAGAATGGCGAAATCTAAGTTTACACCATAAACATAATGAATCCATTTTTGGAGCTCATATGCCACAAGCGGGCAGTCGGGAGAAGGATTTTAGTCAACGTGCACGTGATGAATAGAATGGTATCTCTCTTACCCACATAAGCAGATTTTCTTATGCATACATATTTGATAACATATTCATATATTTTATGCTTTTTGAATTTTTTTGTTTTTGCATCAATACCAAAATGCAGTTTCTTTCAAAGTAGACATGATAACAAATTCATAAGACATTTTTTCCCTCATTCACAATGAGTAAAAGCAAGTATTTAAATATACATACAAACAAATAATTTCAGCTCATCATCACAAAAACTATAAACATATTACCCACCTCTTTACTTACAAATCCAAGCTCAAAACTTGTCTTTCCTCTTATTCTTGCCTTCGACTTTCTTGTTTCCTTCAAGCAATCGTATTTTTCATTTAATCATCATACTCGAATAAAGCTTCTATAAGCGTAAATATCCATGAATGTGCTTAAACTTAATATATTCTTAGTTTATCTAACTAGAAGAACTAAGATCTAGTTAAGGGTTCATAAAAATCTAAAAACATCAATCTCTTGTTCCTCTTCTTTCTTCATCTTTATTTCAGCTCATAAAAACCTAGTTTTTCTACTTTCTTCTTCTGTCAAAACAAGAAAAGAAGATAGAGGTTACCAAAAATGTAGTTGAATCTTATTCTTCTACTTCTTATCTTCTTTTTCTTTCTTTCCTTCTTTTCCTTTTCTGTTTCAGTTTATGCTTCTCTTCTTCTATTTCTTTCTACATTTTTCTTCTCTCTTTCTTTCTTTCTTCCTTACTGTACATGACTCTCCTCTCTTCTTTCTCTAGTTTTTCTAGATTCTTCTACGACTTCTCTCTTTCTTTCTTTCCTACATGAACACATCTCTTTCTTTCTTATTCTTATTTTATTTTTCCAGCACTTCACTCACGCACCTTCATTTTTTCTTTTCTTATTAATCTAAAACAACTCTAATCTTCAAAACTTACCCTTCCGTATTTAATGTAATGCCTTCTAACTCTTTGAATTAATTCTAACACTTCCATTTAATCCATGCAACCATATGTAATTAAAAATAATAATAATAATATTCATAAACTCCTTAAATTTCTAGATTAAAAAATTCTAATTTTTACTCATGACTAAATGCCAACAAATCCTCATTTAATAATTCTAACTTCTGAGAAAAGTTCACGGTCCAACAATTCCCCCCCTTAAAGAATTTCGTTCGCGAAATTCTTACCAATATACCTTGTCAAGGCAATATGATACTCTCAAAACACTTTTATCTTCTACTTACTATTCTATATCTCTTCAGCGTTGATCCACTTAATTCTTCTGTTTTTCTTGAGTCGTGCAGATTCTACTACAAATCAATTTTCACGTCATTTGCAATTATTCGCTTGCATTTATCATATACAATCACTTTCACATTTCAATTTATCGGACCTAAGTTCCTTTGACAATAACAACAACACCTCAAATTCATGAAGCTAATAATATAAGTAGGGTACTTTACATAAACAAAATTCATGCACTCTCTATAGCATATTTAACTTCTTATGCATGGATCCTATTTCTGGCTAACTCTAATAGTTACTTTTGATTTGTTTAATAGTCATTCATCCCCATAAATGGAACATTTAATTCATGCAATATGATTCGATAAAACATCTACATCACAAGAAGATTTTCCACCTCAATCATCTACACTGCTTCCATAATTTTTATCAATCAACTATATTCATCATTGCTATTTCAACCATTCTTAGTACCTTAATATAATCAATTTCAACAGTTCATAATATTTCAATAAATTCAATTACTGTCATACTTTACATGATTAGCATAATAGAAAGATATTTTCAATAGATCATCAATTAATATCTCACGCTAATGATACTTAAATCGCAATTGATTCTGAACAGCCTCTGAATATTCTATGACTATTCAAAGTTACTTCTCCATAGTAGTTATCTTTTCAACATAACCACCTAATCCCATACTTCCATTGCGTTACTCTAATTCATCTCATAATTTTAACTATAGGGATCATAGATTACTTCCTATATCATATCCAAATATAGATTTCATATGTGCTCAATCACATTACCTGCCAATGTAACCACATCATCGAATATGTACTCATAATAACTAGTCAACATAACCTTGAGAACTTCTACATATATCATTATCATTTATTTCATCTTCCACACATACGTTCTTAATAAATTCAAAATTATAGACACTTAACCATCTTAAAATTCTAATCTCAAATCCACTAACACAATCTTATACCAGATTATAACTCTTATCACATTAATTAACAATCATTTTAAATTCTAAATTCAACCCTTCAATTTCACTTTGCTTGTACACTTTAAATCTTCTCATTTCTACCTATGCCTCTATTTCTTTCTCAGTCAATTCATAAAAATATATTCACATCCATAATAATTCAAGTACATATCCACAATAAAATTTCGTCACCATATTCGTTGAAATAACCACAAATACTGAATCTATGTCTAACATATCGGACTATGTAGTATTTCTTATTTCTAGATATCCACAAACTTCATTATCTTACACTCTGACAAATCACCATTCTTCTCATTATTTCTAATAGCTTAAACTTTTAACGAAAGTCCATACGTGTGACTCATGCGGTTGCAGTTACTAGGATTCTATACTCATCAGTGTCCTTCTCTAATGGTGGGGAATCAGGTGCAGCAGTTCCTTGCAAAAACTCCTCGTGTTCTTTCACGAGGTGGCATTTTATTCCTTTAATCTAAACATTATCCTTAATCTTACTTTTCATTTTAATATTATTTCCTACATGTATGCATGTCACTTAATGCAATCAATAAACTCAATAATGCAAACAAATAATTTAGCAATACAAAACTTTAGCACACACCATATATTTCATAGTATAACATATTCTAAGCCTAAGAATCCTTAGAAACCGTGGGCTCTGAAACCAAAGATATTGGCCCTGGGTCTCAGTCCCTATTCCATGGAAATAAGGCACCAAAATTGGAATATTTTTAAAATAAAAATAAAAATATATAAAATTAATATCAAAATAAAAAGAATTTAATTCCTTTGTGGGAGCAAGAACAAATACACAAACAATTAAAATAAATAGCCTAGAACAAATTTGACATGAAAATAAATTAAAAGAAGTCATGTAGGGATCCTTTTTACTATAAAAATTAATAATAAAATAATATAATATAATGAGAAGTCAAAAATGGGGAGTAAAACAAATATATCATCTTATGAATTAATGAAATAAAAAAAGAAGAAGTAGCAAAAGTCATGGGAGTGACTTTTTAATTCTCACGCTCTTGAGAGTAAGGTGTCGTAATCGTGTTGAAGCACGATCGCGAACTTTAATGAACAGTAGCAAAATTTGAAGTTTGTCACGATCGTGCTTAAGCACGATCGCGACTTTCTTAAGAAAATGAGATTGTCGCGATCGTGCAAATCCCTGTCGCGCACACCCACTTTAAAACTTCATAACTTTCAATCCAGAAATCCAAAAATTATAAACTTTATGTCATTAGAAAGCTAAGAGAAAGATCTACAATTTCATGAGACAATTTTGTCAAATTCTGCCTAGAACAATACATTTTATTCCTTGAAGTTTCAGATCACATTTTATCTCTTTTTCTCCCTTTTCTTTCTATTATCTGTCAAGATATATTCTTACACAATATCACAAGACCCAACTCTAACAATCATAAACCATAAATACAAAACTCTCATTAAAACAATTACTTCAGAATATTTATCCAAAGGCCTTTAAACAACTAACAATTCCAATCCCAATAAAAAATATAACAATTTAATAAAAAAGAATTTGAACATGAACATAAGAAATTCTTCAACTTTTACTGTCATTCATTTCTCAAAATAAAACAGAGTAGGTACATTACTCCAATTACAAACAAAAGCCACAACAGTAGCATAATACAAAAATACAACATTGATGCTTATGCTTGATATGCTTATAAAGCTACCAAAAATGATCCAACTAACTTAATTACAAATGAAAATATTTCTTGGAGATTTGCTGAAGTTTTTGCAAGGTTCACTGATATGCTATTTCTTCACCTGAGGAATGGAAAATTTGTGGGGTGAGTTGGGAAGCTTAGTGGCTAATATGCTTATAGCTATTAGTGACGACCCACACACACACAACAATCAAACGATTATATATATATATATAAATTCAGTTCACAAAACACATACTTAAAATTTCAGTCACATAAATTATATCAACTATCTTCGTTTTCAATCATTATCATGGAACATTTAATCATATATCATACTCAGCAAATTTCAATAAATGCATAGACAATATGGCTCGAGAGAATCTCATGAAATAGAATGGCGAAACCAAAGTTTACACTATGAATAGAATGAGTCCATTTTCAGAGCTCATATGTCACAAGCGGGCAGCCAGCAGAAGGCTTTTGGTAAACGTGCACATGACGAACAGAATGGTATATCTCTTACCCACATAAGCAGATTTTCTGATGCATACATAATTCATAACATATTCATATATTTCATGCTTTTTGAATTTTTCTGTTTTTGCATCAATACCAAAATGTAGTTTCTTTCAACGTAGACATGATAAAAAATTCATAAGACATTTTTTCCCATATTCATAATGAGTAAAAGCAAACATTTAAATATACATACAAATAAATAATTTCAGCTTATCATCACAAAACTATAAACATATTACTCACCTCTTTACTTACAAATCCAAGCTCAAAACTTGTCTTTCCTCTTGTTCTTGCCTTCAGCTTTCTTGTTCCCTTCAAGCAACCGTATTTTTCATTTAATCATCATACTCGAATAAAGCTTCTATAAGCTTAAATATCTATGAATGTGCTTAAACTTAATCTATTCTTAGTTTATCTAACTAGAAGAACTAAGATCTAGTTAAGGGTTCATAAAAATCTAAAAACATCAATCTCTTGTTCCTCTTCTTTCTTCATCTTTATTTCAGCTCATAAAAACCTAGTTTTTCTACTTTCTTCTTCTGTCAAAACAAGAAAAGAAGGAAGAGGTTACCAAAAACACAGTTGAATCTTCTTCTACTACTTCTTATCTTCTTTTTCTTTCTTTCTCCTTTTTTGTTTCAGTTTCTGCTTCTCTTCTTCTATTTCTTTCTACATTTTTCTTCTCTCTTTCTTTCTTTCTCCCTTACTATACACGACTCTCCTCTCTTCTTTCTCTAGTTTCTTTTAGGTTCTTCCACGACTTCTCTCTTTCTTTCTTTCATACATGAACATGTCTCTTTCTTTCTTAATCTTATTTTATTTTTCCAGCACTTCACTCACGCACCTTCATTTGTTCTTTTCTTATTAATCTAAAACAACTCTAATCTTCCAAACTTACCCTTCCATATTTAATCTAATACCTTCTAACTCCTTGACTTAATTCTAACACTTTCATTTAATCCATGCAACCATATGTAATTAAAAAATAATAATAATATTAATAAACTCCATAAATTTCTAGATTCAAAAATTCTAAGTTTTACTCATGACTAAACGCCAACAAATCCTCATTTAATAATTCTAACTTCTAAAAAAAGTTCGAGGTCCAACACATCTCACAACCTAAAACATTCAATTTCAGTCAAAAAATACCTTAAATAAAGTTTAACGTTCAACTTCATTAATCAAATAACAATAAATTCTCACTGGATAATTTGGGCATCCATAAAACCTTTGGCCAGGATTACGATCACTCTATAAAGTCCTCAATAGGGCCTTTAGCCCATAATAGCAAATGACTTTGTGGGGCTTCAAACTCACTATTGTATTAGGCGATGATAATGATTCCATTTGCATACTTACAAGATGATAATAAGATAATATATGATTGGGTATAAATGCATTCTATTGATTATGTCATGTAAACACACATATAATTTGACAATGAAGTGTCATATGTTTATCAACAAGAGGGTTTTTACTTGGTTAAATTTTGTAGTAAGTTGAGCACAAATGTAAATTCATTTGCAAAGCTAATGCAACTTCTCCCGAGGATGATAGACTGATGTCTTCAACTCCTTAAAAGCTAAATTTGAAACAAAACATTAAACATAGTTATGTGAAGACATCAAAATTTTCACCTTATGAAAGATTGCAAATTTACAAAATCTCAACAATGTATAACACTAGTACATGGTTTTTCTATCCCAAAATATTACACCGTCAAAAAAGAAATCCAAATGTGTTATTTCTTAAACTCATAAAAACTACACCACCATCAAAGTTGTCATCCGTTCCTAGAAATCTGCCTTCCATATGAACAATTAACCAGTGAGGTCAAAGGGTAACCAATAATAACTTAAAAGTGTTCAGTGATTCCAAATTTATAGCCAAAGGTATCGCAAAACTTGAAGTAAAGCCACAATATATCTTCTCGTGGGAACACACCTCATGACCAAATGGTTAGTATGACATATGCATCTCTCTCACATAGACGCACAACTCTATACATAAAAACATTCGTTGTAACACAAGATGGAAAATCTAATAGACATAATTCACTATGATCCTGATTTACCGCTAAAACATATTTTAACCCATTATAGATGTGATATTCGAAAGAAGATAAATTTAAAGGTGAAGCCAAAATACATGAGAAAAGTTGTTTCAACGAGATTAAATGCAACCTAGATATATATGATTATAAAGTAGCAGGCATCTTCACACATGAAACTATCATAAAGCTTATGCCTTGCACTATATAAGCAAACATAAAAAATGAATAATTACATGATTACATAAAATTGTTTCCTATGCAAGTATATACTAGGTGGCTCATCTATACGTATAGCCTAATTTATTAAACAAACAAAATCACAACTATGAATACCTCAAACTCCTGACTTAAACAATCTTAGGCTATATTTGGTTGGACGTAAGGTTTTTAATGGAATTAAATGTAAATGAATGTAATATTCGAAAATTGTTGGTTGGGAGGGAAGGAATTATAATATAATATAGTGAAATGTTGTTTGGAAGAAGGGTTTATAATGTAATATAGTGAAAAGTTCATTATCATTTTACATTCCATCCTAAGCCCCCCAAGTTGGAAGTTTCTCATTTTTACTGTTTAGGATGGAATAGGATGTAATATGAAATCTTTCTCTTTCATCCCATTTCATTCCATTCTATTATAAACCCTCCTCCCAAACAACGAAATAATATTACATTTCATTAATAAACCCCCAACCAAACGTAGTCTTAATCATACTACTTAATGCTACTGTTCAACACTAGATCATAATGTTTAAAATAAGATACTTCCTACAAATTAAAAGTCTAACTAAGACCAAATTCATACTTCATAATTAATGATTCAAGCTTCAAAATTATACTCCTACTGATGGACTGAGCATAAAACAGATATATGATATCTTCCTGTGAGTAATCTTGGAATTCATATAGACAACGAATATGCTTAACAAAATTAATATGACATTCATAATAGAATGCTACGAACGTCTGTAAAGTAAATTGTTAATGATTCCAACAAGAAGGACAAATGATAGACTCCGTAAAAACACACAACAGTCAACATTTTCAATTAGCAGACCTCTCCTTTTTAGTTCATTTTCTTAGCAACAAAATGCTCAAGCATTAGACAAACTTTTGAAAGGCGATGAAGTTAAGCATAATCAATCGATTACAATCCAAAACCCCAACTTACCCAAATTTCCTCATAAAACAATCCACATAGACTGGAGGAAAAGAAATTAATCTTCAACTACAACCAATTATTTCTACGAAACTCCCAGTATAACCCACCAAAAGGAAGATCAAGACAATAATATAACAAAACCTACCTAATTGACAAAATATATCATACCTATTTAATGTTAAAACAACTAACACAGACACTCACATATAAGGGATTGTACGACGATGCTTGAGGCGGATTGTCTCCTAAATAGACGATGATAGATTCTTGACGGTGAACTATGCCAAACGCTCAAACAGAATATGATGAGGGAGGGTCAGAGAAACGAGGAGGGCTGGAGGGATTTCAGAAACTAATAAATCGTTTTGTTTACCCATCATCTAATTCCTCTACTTAACAAAAATGGTAGGTTAAGGTTAAGGTTAAGTTTTGTTTAACATTTAATATAAATGGTGGGTCCCACTCTCAATAATAAAATAAAATATTTATTTAATTCAATTAAAATATAGGTCTCACTTGCCACCTCATTGTGGATGTGGAGAAGTGGGGCACACTCATTTGAATAAAATAATATTTGTTAAGTGCCAGATCAGCGTCGACCTGACACTTAATATAATTGTTTGAATTTTCTGCTAGTATGGGTTAAACTTTATCGTTTTCCAAATATTAGGGTTAGAATTATTCACCCTAGAATATCATAGTCAAACTTGTCGATTAGTAAAAAACTTAAGGTCAAAAGTGACCTTTTTGCTAAATTGAGGTTTAGATCATATTAGATTAAATTTTAAAATTGAGTAATTAGAATTTATAAGTTAATTTTTTTAAACATAAATCTAACTTAAAACTTATCAAGATTAAAATTTATTAAATTTAAATTTTTTCTACCAAATCTAAGTTTTATTTTAAATTTATGATTTTTTAAAATAAAAACATATTTAATATAACAAAATTACCATACACAAAATATTAGTGCTTTGAACGTTTTTCACGATTCACTTTATATATATATGTCATTTTTTAAAAATTTTATGTTGTAAAAATAGTAAAAATCAATTGAAGTAACTATATTAAATTATTTAACAGCTGTGAAACATTTGAAATTATTATAAAATTATTTTATTTTGTTTAGAATATATATAAAAGAAAATATTTTTCATAATCTTTAAATGCAAACTAGTCTATATATTAAATATTTCGCGGAAGATATTTAAAGAATATCCGTATAATACTACCTTGATTTGGCAATAAATTGAATCTACCAATTAATGAGAATAAAAATAAAATCTACAACTTTCCACATAAATCAATGCCCACTTTTTCCATGTCTCATACTTTAGAATAAACCCAGTTAAATAATCATAGTTGTATCCTTTTCAAACAGAACTGGCTATTTACACATCTTGTCGTGCCCATGAATCCATAATCAGACTTACGTCTAGAAAAGGAGAGAAAACAAGTATATATTTGATAACCAAGGCAATACTCTATAAGCTAAAAAAACATTGCTTTGGTGGTTTGCCCACTAAGCAATGGCCAATGGGGTGGGAATAGATGAGCGAAGAAACAGTGACAGCGATAGTCACAATAAAATTAGACTTGACCGTCTATCCATCTTATTTAAATGAATAATTTAACATGTAATTTGTTTTACTCGCAATCATTTGCGGTCTTTGTCTATCATCTATGATAAGACGCGTGGACCAAAGTGGGTTTACTGGTCTAGCCCGTCAAGAAAGTGTCTGGACTATCCATTTTCGATACCACTTAATAAATTCCACCATCCGCCAAGCGTCTTTGAATAGTTGCAAGTGTCCGTGACCTTGCGGGTCAAAGAACGAAAGCCATTAGATTTGGAGTTTGGTTCCCAAATCGCAAGTTCTAGTTGAATGGGAGTTAAACTTATCCGTTAGTCCGCCAGCACCAGCACAATTGACCACGTGAGAGTGGCTGGTTAAGCATGATTCTTAAAAGATGCGAACCTCTCCATTAGCTGCAACTAAATGTTTATCTTAAAACATTCAGAATTTTTTTTAAAAAAAGTTAAATTGTATTGGATGGTTTTGCTTCTTTTTGTTGGGTATTTATAGTAGAATACTTAAATTAATATTAATTTTATATATTTTCAGTTTCAATGTATCAAATCTTTTAGTTATCTATCAAAGTTTCGTTTGTTTTTTAAAGGACGGCAAATATAGTTGAAATTGAATATCTTAATCTTTATTGAATTATTATTCATCGGCTACTTTACTTGTAGTGATAAATACTATATTTCAATTTCAAACAGACAGCTCGTTACTAAATTGTCTTGCGATTTTTCTTTAGAATAGGTGAATGTATTTAGTTTGTATTTGAAAAATTAATACAAGAATTTGACATTGATTTAAAATTGCTGACTTACCTTTTAACCGATTCGTAAATCATTGTGTAGAGATGGCAGGGTACATTTTTACTTTACTAATGGTATTATATATAAGAATTAAAAGTTATATTTACACCAATAGGACTTTTAAGCAATGCATTTTGTTGAAAACGATTAATTTTGCAAGCACGTTAAAAAGACAAAAAGTTGGCAATTGAGTATAGTTCAGGAAAAAAAAAGGTTAAAATGTATATTTTTAATTTTAATATTTATATCAAAAAATAGGTCAAATTATAATATTTTAAAGTGTTTAAAATAAATTATTAAATTATACCATTTCCAAAATATTTAATTTGAATTTTAAAATAATGAAAATTTTAATAGAGTTGCTTCTCTATCTGTGTTATGGTAATACTTATTTGATATTATATTATATTTTTAATATTTATTTGAATACCATGTGTTAAGTAAAAGTCAAATAATTTGATAAAAATATATTTTAATTAATGTTAAATCAATCATCTTTAATTTCTAATAAACTGTAATTAAAACTAATAATTATAATTTAACTAAAATAATCCAATTTAACTCTAATTAACTTACTTGTTACTTAATAAATCTATCTTAATTTGTAAATAACCCTATCTATCGCAAATTCCCGATATTTTCTCATCCATGTTTCAGTTAACTTTGTTCTTCTTATATATATATATATATATATATCTTTTTCAGATTCCGTTTGTCCTAAATTTCCCTTTTCTTTTTGTTGTCTATCTCAGATTGGTTATCACACATGCAATCACGTTGTCTTTGTGTACAATCTAGCCCACTCTTGATTTTTTTCTCTTGTCTCTCTTATGTACCCTCAGTACTTCTACTCTTTGGTGTTCTTCTATCTCCATTCTCCAAGCTTACTTTACGAGCTTTTTCCTTTTAGTTTTCTCTCTCATCTCCTTTCACCTTCTCATGTAGTGATACTCAATTTAAGAGTCCAAGAGATAGCCTAGAAATTCCAAGTAAAAGTGTGAATGAGTATAAAAATAATTTTAAAGCGAATGTGCTGTAGTAGTTTGTAGTTGCAATCATGAAAGTCTTTTGAGTTTCAAAGCAACAGCTACTATAATGGAACCAACTTTTAGTCCTCCTCTTTTAATATTTTGTCCTCTCACTATTTGTGCTTCCCTCACCTTTATTTCACTGCCCCTCTCTGTTGACATCGTTCTTTTCATTCCCTCTTTTTGCGCTCATTTTTTTTATATATTTTCTCTATACAATGTACGTACGATATGTTTTCTCTCTGTCGTATATCATAATGATCTGATTTACGGAGCATGAAAGATGGGTTAACAAATAAGGAAAAAAAAAAAAGAGAACAATGAACACAAAGCAACAAAAAATTGAGGGAGGAGACGCAACCATGAGTTGAAAAAAATGAGAAAAATGGTAGCATAAATCTTGAGAGAGAATGAAAAAAAATGATGAACAAATCAAGGGAAATATTTCCTCTTCAATTTTTCTCCAATTTTACGTGATACAGGAGCAAGTTTAGAGAAATTGTAAAACTAATACTCCCAAAAGTCATTGTGTATCTCTTTGCATCGATGCAATTTCGCTAGTTGGTCAATACATCCTTCCTCCTCTCTTTTCACGTCATCCATCTCTCACAGTCAATAGTTGATACGGCAACCAAGACCCTGATGCTGAGGAAGGCAGTTAATCTGTCATCACTGTTTTTCTTGCATTCATCAAAAAATCCCGGAGCAATGATCACAACGTGCCTCTTAAATGGAGAAAACTACGATATGTGGGAAAAGACTATGATGAACACTCTTGAGGCAAAAAATAAATTGAGTTTCATCAATGGTAGTTTGGAGAAGCTGTTAGCTAATTCGCCTGAAGCGAGTTGCTGGAAAGTCTGTAGCTCTATGCTGATTTCATGAATTTTTAATTCTATCGAGACATCCATTATTAACCTAGTGTTCTTACGAGGAGACCACCAAAATGATTTGGGATGATCTAAGAGATCTTTTTTAATCATAAATTCCCTACCGGTTTTTGAGTCAAAGGAGGAGATTACTTCACTATGACAACAGGGCACGACTGTGATGGATTATATACAAAAATTTAAGGGAATGTGGGATGAGCTCAGTAGCTATTCCAAAGTCCTGAATTATACCTATGGAGCTACACACGAATTCCTTCACAAGTATGAAGAAGAGAAGTTGCACCAAGTCATTATAGGTTGGATGATGCAGCTTTTGGAATTGATTGATATCAAATATTCAGCATGGACCTCTACCTACCTTTAGTAAGGATTATACCTTGATTAATAGAGAAGAATACCATAGGTCCATTGTTAGAGGCCAAACCAAAGCTTTATCTTCAGGTTGGACAATCACAATCATAGTAGAAAGAGAGTAGCAAGGGTTGATGCATGCATTGCAACAAGATTGGCCATAAAATTTAGAAGCATTTTGAGGTCATCGACTATCCCACTTGGTGTAGATAGCCACAGGGCCAAAATCACACTGAGCTAGCTTGTGGATATAGCAAACCAATTCAGGAGGTGGGCGAGTCCCAAGTGAGGCTCGAGCTTTTCATATGGCACAAGAATAATTTAAGAGCAATAACAATATTCCAAGTTTGTCGAGCGAATTGTTTCATAAACTGTTAACACTTTTGGATCGTGATAACTTTGATAAGCTTTCTGTTAAGGATTCTAAAAACCTTACATGAATATTAGACAATAGGGCGTCCAATCATATGACAGGTTGCTTGGATTTGATGTACGATGTCAATGAAGTAGCTCCTCTACTAGTAATTTTCCCAATAGGGCAAAGAAGGCTGCAACATTGATGGGACAATCATATTAAGTTAGAACGTGACTTTGATTAATGTCCTTTATGTGCCTAGGTTGACTTGCAAGCTAATTCCATATATTAGTTAATTACTGAGTTAAATTGTTAGATTATGCTCACTAATGAGCTTTGTGTGATATAGGAATTTTCCTTGAGGATGCTGATTGGAGTAGGTGAGCTTAGAGAGGGTCTAATACTTCAATCTATGAGGCTACATTTGGCTATGAATATAGAGAGAGTGAACTCCTTCACAGTCTGGCATTGGCGTCCTGGACATTAATCAAGTCAACACTTATCTTTTATTCCTGATATTAATATAATAAATTTTAAGAACAAGAATATCTGGGATGCCTTTTTTCGAGCCAAATAAACTCATTCTCCTTTTTGATTGAGTAATAACAATGCTACAAATTGCTTTAATCTTATACATTATAATTTATGGAGAGCCATACTGTAAGGCATCATCTTATGATGCACACTATTTTATTACTATTTTCAATAATCATAGTTATACAATTTATGTTTATTTATTGAAAGAAAAAAGCGAGGCTAGTAGATACCTAACAGAGTTTTGCAAACTGGTTGAAAATTAATATGGGAAGGTTGTTAAGCTCATATATAGCGATAATGGGATGGAGGTCGAATTGAAGCCAATACAAAAATTCTATAGAGAGAAGGGTATTATTTATGAAACTACCTGCATAGATACACTGCAACAAAATGAGAGGGTATAATGTAAACATATAAATTTTTTAGAGGCAGTAAGGCCACTGCAATTCCAAGATGATTTAACTATTCTTTTTCTTTTGCAAATGTGTTTTACTTATGGCTTATCTAATAAATAGAACTTCAACTATTAAATTGAACAAACTATCTCCTTACGAGATTTTATTGTGTGAGGTCTTCTTATGAACATTTTAAAGTATTTGGCTACCTGTATTATGCATAAAATAAACCAAGACTGCAGGATAAATTTGGGCTAGAAGTAGGCATATATCTTTGAAAGATACTCATACACGAAAAAATGATGGCTTTATGATCACAAAAGGGTGATTTCTTTTATTCTTGTGATGTTCATTACATGAAAATGAATTTCCTTTTACTAAAAGTGATGAACAGGTTGGGCAACGAATTTGGACAATCATAATCACAATAGAAACAGAGCAGTGAGGGGTGATGCACGTATTGCAGCAAGATTGGCCACAAAATTTTGAAATACTTTGAGGTCATCGGCTATCCCACTTGGTGGAGATAGCCACAGGGCCAAAATCACACTGAGCTAGCTTGTGGACTAGAGCATACCAACTCAGGAGGTAGGCGAGTCCCAAGCGAGGCTTAAGCTTTTCATGTTGCACAAGAAAAGAGCAATAGCAATATTCCAGGTCTGTCGAGCAAACTGTTTACACTTTTGGATCGTGATAACTTTGATAAGCTTTCTGATAAGAATTCTAAAATCCTTACATGAATATTAGACAATAGGGCATCCAATTATGTGACAAGTTGCTTGGATTTGATGTGTGATTTCAAATTTTGGACCTCAAATTTTTCTTAAAATTTATTTTATTAAATTAACAAGCATGAATATAAGTTAGAATTCATGAATTAGCAATTTTTTGAGTTTAATTAGATATATTATAAATCTCGTGTGGTGGCATTAATTAAAAGAAAGAGTTAGAATTAAGTTAAGGAGTTAGAAGGCATTAGATTACTAAGGAAGGGGAAGCTTGGAAAGATAAAGGTTGGCCTTAAACTAATAAGAAAAGAAGAGAAGAGAGTCATGCATATTAAGAAAGAAAAAGGGAGAAAGTCGTAGAAG
>JANQAP020000579.1:414996-431738 GCA_026874005.2 Erythroxylum coriaceum
TAAATTGCTCATATTTGCCTGCCTACGAAGATAAGTAAGGAGATTGAGAAGTGCATTAAGAACTTCCTGTGGGCTGGTAAGGTAGAGGACCCCATAGGAGCTAAGGTAAGTTGGAAAATGTGTGGCTATGGTATGATAACTGGACTCATATTAGTCCCCTGCACTTGAGTCGAGACTTTCAAGCCCTCAAATCTAGATTTCCAGACGATACTAGAGTTAAGGCTATCTTAGAGATAATGAAAGTTATAGTGGGTTCAGATGCAATCGTATTTTGCATAATTCTCTCCCTAACTATAACCCTAATCAACAGAAGGAGGACACTCCGGTGTGGATGGAAAATAGATAAAAAGTGTTATGTAATAAATCCTGCTAAGACAGTTTTAGGATCCGTCAACCTCTTGTGTTCTGGTTCAATCTAATATGGGAAAACACGCAGGCTTATGCCTAAAATATTGGTTAGTTATCTAGAACAGACTACGGACTAAGGGTAGGTGCTTTGGGTTGATTAATCCCTTGTGTCTGTTATGCAACAGAATACCTGAAAGCATCGATCACCTTTATTTTTCATGCAGCTACACTCAGCATATCTGGATCAGAGTCCTACAGCTATTTCCTTTTACTAATGTCCCTTCTGACTGGGAACTTGGACGCAGATGGACAGTTGAGAAGACTAAATCCTTAAAGAATGATGGATTACTACTCAAAACCGACTTCATTTGCATTATATATGTAGTTTGGCATGAACGCAACAGAAGACTTTACCATAATGTACACCCTCCTACATCCGATCTTAATGGAATTGCAGAAAGGACAATCCTCTGGATCAGAGATATTATCGTCTCAAAAGGATAAAAGTTGGAGCAAATGGAGAATATAAGAAATTTATTTATATGAGTTTAAGGGTACCTCCAAGGCAAAGTGAGACAGCGTATGGAGTCTGACGATCAAATGACTACCATCAGAAGACAGCTTGCGCACGTGGTGTTGCCTCCTCGCGCTGTGTGTCACACTAGGAGACAGTGTTCCAAACCCCTTGTTTGGCTCTTACTCATTTTGTCATTTAAATGAGAATGATCTGTACCATGTCTACGAGTCCATTATTTGGACTGATGCTCTGTAATACTCATCTTTATTAATTATATCAATAAATTTATTTACCTTCCATAAATAAAATAAAAAAACATGAGATCTTATAACTACAGTACTAGTTAGATTGATGATTTAGAAACCGCAAACAAAACAGTGTTGAGGTACTTAAAGAGTTGCTTACTAACATCAGAGTTTCATAACATTCATCAAAATTCACAAATCTCATAAACTAATAACAAAAAAACCGAAGAAGGTCTTAGTACTACACAAAGCTGCTAATATAACTAATCTCGCTCTCGTTCCAGCCACCATATTTTTCCTCATCATTTTCATCCATCACCTGCACAACATAAATTAAAAGTCAACACATTAGCCAAGAAAACATAGAGAAAAAAGATGCTTTCTAATTCATTGTAGTTCTTCTTTCTCTGCAGTTAAATAATCCAAAACGTTGCTCCCTCTTTACGCCATTCCAAAGAATAAAATATGCATACCTCCTTAAGGGTGAAATTGAGACCCACTTGAATCTCCCCACAGTAGCATTGGTTTGCATTAGTTACACTATACTTGCGAGGGTGAAGTTCAGCAGTTCCATTATCCACTCCTAAGGCCAGTAAATCCTTAACATAGATTCTGCATACAGGAAAAAATTTCAACAAAGTGAAACAGACAAATTACACTCAGGCTTTCAGATTTCTTTAAAGCAAAGTATGTATCGAATACCTCATCAGGCTATAAAGAGATTCACCCATGCTTCGGATATTAATTAAGGAGGTAAATTACTCATTAAGGTCAATGTAAGATTTGAGCCTCAAACCTAAATGTTTAACTAAAAATGGAACTCTTATCCACAGCTTCAAAGAGGGAAAATTGGCACACAACAAAGTTATACTATGATGTCTATTTTCAGAACCAATAACCTGATTATTGAGAACTTAAGAGATAATATGAGGAATATGATTACAGAACCGGAGTTTGCAAGAAAGTTTATTTTACGTGGCCTCTCCCACAAAATCATCTGCAGAGAATGTGTCCTCGTCCATGATTCTCAGAATCAACTTGTAGTCATTTCCTTCTCCTGGATACTCTACTCTAAGTTTATGCTTCTCATTCCAAGACGGGCTCCCTCCTTGACCTGCATCATTGAGGCATTCGCACGAGTGAAGTCCTGAAATTCGAGTATATGATTATGGCCATGCGCTATCAAAAGTCACCGCTTTCGTTTACGACTAGAACTGAAAAAGAAATGTTTGGCTAAACGAATGTTATATATCTATAGAATGATTTAAGATTCTCGTTGCACCATTTATGCAGCCATCCGTCAAACAAATGGAGGGCTAGAAACATAATTTTTCCTGCGCAATACGAGGGTCCCAGATTGTGTAAATGACACTCTACCGGGGTCCCAGATGGTGTAAATGACACTCGTAGCTGTCTTCAATTTTAATGCTTGAATCAAGCAAAATCTGTTATATTTGGATGGTTAAAATAGACAATCACTCGCCAACCACATACTACCTTCATCACCATGAAGGCAATCTGACATTGAAGAAAGGAAGTCGCAAAATCAAGAGTACCAGATTATCCAAAAGAAGAGCTATATTTGAAAATTGTTTTACAGCGCTTATGGTTCAAAAAATCCAGGAAACGTGACCAATATGCATCAGCAACGAATTACCGTCAGAAAAGGACTATCTTCCCTCAACAAAGTTTGTGTCAAGACTTCGCTATGCCTACCCGGGTCATTCGAAAGGACTGTTCATGGTAGAACCATAAAGTAAAGGAGAAAGATAGAACAAACCTCGGGCCACGCTGCTTCTGCGCTCTTGGCTTTTGTATTTTATGATGACATACGGATCCATACGACCTACAGTCCCATCATATAACTTAAATATGTCGTATTTAACATGTACGCTTCATTTTCTACAATAAAGAAAGCATCCCATTCCCTCCAAAAACAAGCATAAGAAAAAAAAAAACAAGTTTTCAAAATTCCTTTGAATAATGCAGAGAAAAAAAGTTAAAAAAAATATGATAACAGAAATAAAGATGCGATTTTTATCTTGATTTATCTGGAAAACAAAGAATTTTACAACGGGCTTCATAGAGGTATGCATCTCCAGCCAAGAAATGTCGTAAAAGGGGATTATAAAGGATAATAAGAGGTAGGGTGAACTACTGGGAGAGAAAAGAAAAGAGAAATGATGGTCCGTTGCATAATGACAGAGAAACAGAGAAAGAAAGCGCCATTGAAAGAGACAACTAAAATACAAAAAAAAAAAAACCCGGCTGGAATTTGATAACTCGTACGCATAAATTTAAGAGGTAAAAAAAGAAAATTTTCTTATATACCTAAGAAATCTGTGCCCGCCAAGCTTTTTGCGCCGACCAACGACACTTCCAGTATCCCTATAGCCATCTCTCTCTCTCTTTCTCTCTCGTTTGGATTTTGGGGTTCAATGAAATCCTTAGAGCATCTGCGACTTTGCTTATATAGACGGAGTCAAAAGCTGATGTAGTTGGAGAAGACGAATTTCAGAATCAACCACTATTGACATTCAACCAGCACTTAATTTACTTGGTTTCACAGTTTTTCGTGAAGTCGAAGGTAACTTTTTGGGCTTATTCAGATTAACACTAAAATAATATCATTATTTTTGTACAATAATTTCGATTCAAATATGAGGAATAACGCAAGTTTGCAAATACATTAATTGATGTCATCTGTGAAAATCTTATTAAGAAGCTGAAACTAGATGATGATACCTGAAGACCCTATATTAGAAAGTTCAATGGGAACAAGAGTTTTGCGAACATAGACTGAGCAAGATGCTTCTAGAAGCTTCAAGCGAGACAATTATTTAAGGATAACAATGTTATTGTTATGGGTTGAGTCCCACATAGAATCACTAAAATGCTTCTACCAGCCAATGTGAGATATATTATTTAGGGGTAGTAGTGTCCAAGGCCCGAGCAAGATCAGACTTTACTTAGCTCGACTTTTTTATTTTTTATTTTTTATTTTTAATAGAAATTTATTGAATCAAAAATATAACATCAGAAATTCAATTAAATGAAGTTAGAAATTTTAATTGATTCTTAAAAATTGAGATTTTATAACGAATGAATTTATAAAGCATACATATATTGATAAAATGAATAAGATGAAGTCAAATTCATTAATGAGAAAAGATAGGGATATAGGAAATGTCAGAAAAGATTAGAATTAAAGTAATTAGTTCAATTAATTGAAGTTACAAATTTCAATTGATTAATAAAAAATGAGATTTTATAATAAATGAATATATAAAAGTTTATATTTTGTTAAAATGAATAAGATGAAACCAAATTCATTAATGAAGGAGGATAAAATTATAGAAAATTAAAGAAAAAGATTATAATTAAAGTGATAAATTAAAGTAATTGAAGTTACATATTTAAGTCGATTGTTAAAAATTGAAATTTTATAATAAATGAATATAGAAACGTACATATAAGATGAAACCAAATCTTTAATGAAAGAAGATAGGATTATAGGAAATGAAAAAAAAAACATCATAATTAAAGTGATAAATTCAATTAATTGAAGTTACAAATTTAAACTGATTAATAAAAATTAAAATTTTATAATGAATGAATATATAAAAAGGTACATATATTGATATAATAAATAAGATAAAACTAAATTTATTAATTAAGGAGGATAGGATTGTAAGAATCAAAAAAAATATAATTAAAGTGATTAATTCAATTAATTGAAGTTACGAATTTTAATTTATTAACAAAAATTGAGATTTTATAATAAATGAATATATAAAACATACTTATACTGATAAAATAAATAAGATGAGACCAAATTCATTATGAAGAAGGATAGGATTATAGGAAATGAAATAAAATATTATAATTAAAGTGATCAATTCAATTAATTGAAGTTATAAATTTCAATTGATTAACAAAAATTGAGATTTATAATCAATGAATTTATAAAACGCGCATTTATTGATATATTGAATAAGATGAAACTAAATTCATTAACGAAGGAGGATATGATTATAAGAAATGAAAGAAAAAGAATATAACTAAAGTGATCAATTCAATTAATTGATGATAAGAACAAAGTTCATTAACTGATGATATAATCTACAAAAATTAATATCTAAATTTTTTAAATAATACAATTCACAAAAATTCAAGATAAAATCTTGAAATAATGTTCTGAACTAGGAGTCTAGGACTGTGAGAGATTGAGAGTGGAGACTGGAGACTGGAGAGAGTGGAGACAAGAGAGAGCAACTAATTCTTATAGTCAAGATCGTCAATAGTTTGCATCACTTCTTCTGTATGTAAAAACATTATATTTAGTATTGTAATATTAACATTAAAGAAATATTAAGCACATGGTAATAATTAATAAATAATTAAATATAGCTTCATCATCGAATATTTTATCAAAATAATGTTCACTTGATTGATGAGTATGAGTATGTGTATGCTTAGAAACTTCCACATCAGTACCTGTGATTGTCTTAGTATAAAAATTAAAAATATATATAAGGTAAGATAAAATAAAAAATAGACAAAATTAATATATCAAAAAGAAAAGAGTTTACCTTTAATATCTTCATCATCTAACCAACTTTGAGAATACATAAGGGCTTCCACAGTACAAGGATGAAGTCCAACATAGTGAGGACTAATAACCTGACCACCAATGCTAAAAGCTGACTTCGAAGCAACAATAGATGATGGAATTGCTAATAAGCCTCATGAAATTACTTGCATGATCGAAATAGATGATGGAATTGCTAATAGGTTTCATGCAATTACTTGCTTGATCAAAAAATTATTTCCACAACCCTTCCATCATAATAATACATCAAACTACACACCTTCAACTTCGGCCACACAATCTTCCATCAATTATTTATCTAACTTCATCATAGTGTACGAAGTTCTAGCCTTTTTTCTTTCATAAATTTTGTATGTGAAACTAACAAACTGCTCTTAGATAATGAGCCTGAAGCTGAAACTGAAGCCAGAGTCAAATAGCCTGAACTGCTGCGATCTCGATCATAAATTTTGTCTACTCTGAGTTGATAATATTATACAAATCAGACCAAAATTTTTTAATGACATCTATATGTTTTTGAGCTCGATCACCATGCAACATATTATATATAAAATTAACCCCCTCTATTTTATATATTAGGTCCAGCATAGATAAGACTGCAACAGTATGTCCAACTATATATCAATAAAAATTTAGCCTCTCCATCATTTGCTCTGCCATATCCCAAATAACATCATTGGAATCAAACATCCAATTAGATAAATCTTTCTTTATCTCAAAAAAAATGCTAAAGCAACATTGTCAGGTTGGATACTTTGTTTTTGAGAACAATTCATACGCAGTATAAAATAATTTCAACTTCACATAAAATTCTCTAACCTACTCTCATTGGTCTTCTGTAGGCATGCAAGTGTATCGAGAATCTATTTGTCTCAGTTTGGTAAACATATCAACATATTGGATTTTCGACTTCATCATTTTGAAGATTGAGTTTTATCTGGTTAAACAATCTAAACCAACTTCTTCGTACTTGGAATGCATAGTTGTCGTGTAGGTTCTTCAAATTTCTTAACTATTTTAGGTGTTGCACTCTAATATACTACACTGTTCCGAATCAAGTATATTGTTTTGTTTATCATATCCAACCCATCCTTCACAATCAAATTCAAAATATACATAAAATAATGCATATGGAATAACCTTCCACCAACCAACAGACTCCCAACCTGTATTCTTCAAATTTTCAATCATAGCATCATTCATGCTATAATTATCAACTGTTATGGTGAAACAATTTGGTGTCAAATTACTATATATCAATCTATCTCCTAACAAGGCTACCAACCTTTAGCTTGAATATGGTGCCGACACATATATGAACCTACTATGTACAAATGTGCCCAATGTCATTCATAACATAATGAACAATAACAATATTAAAGAATATAAATTACCTCAAAAGTTTATTATGTAGAGTCTAATTATTGTCAACATAAATGTGTCATCACTATTATATAATCGTTCTTTTTGTTATTGGCTATCCATATGTCTATTGTAATGGTAATCTGTCCTTCAATAATCAACAATGTTCTTAAAATTTCTTTCTTCTTTTCCTCATCTATCTTCATAATATCCTACTTCATCGTATTCCAAGTTTAAACCTTGAAGGTTAGTTACAGTGAGTTGCAAAACATCCTAAATCTTTTGGTGTGAACAATAGATAGTGGATGTTCATCAACAATTACCATAAAAGCAATAAAAAATCTTAATTTGTTGCTTTCATAAGATGTTGCAGTCATTTCATTCTTTCCTCTTATAAAGTTAGGGGTCAAAATTATTTAACCTCCTAATATGATCTTTTTTTCATTACATGAATCAACATGTCTCTTTAAATGAGAGGTTTCACTTTTTGAACTCCAGACTAACATCTTCTGACAATACATATATTCAACTTTTTCTACTTTGTCCATTGATCTAGCCTTATTGAAGTGTTTCCAAACTTCATTTTTAAATTGACCTGGACTTCTATCTTCACTTAGTGCAGGATTAGAAGTTTCCACTTCTGTCTCTAATATCAAATTACAACTCTCCACTGAAGGAATATACTCATCCATTTGAAACAATCAACATATAAATATATATGTTATTCATAATCATAATTGATAGTTCATAAATATTGGACATAACAGGAGAACATAAATCATAATCATATAATTAAAGTTTATCAACTATCACTTACACGGTCACATACACGGGCATGTATGTAAACGTGTAAGTCACTAAGATTGTCAGACAACACATGGGCATGCACGTATTTTCAGGACTTATATGATCACATACACAGGCGTGTATATGACCATATAAGTATTTGTAAATTTTTTCTATACTTACATGAACACATACAAGCCCGTGTGACCATATAAATTCCCAAAACTCATAGTCTCTTACATAAACACATATACGCCCATGTATGTAACCATGTAACTCTACAAAAACACCCCCTATGGCAACAATCTCAGAAATTCCAATATTTCATAAATTCAGTCTTCAATCAAAAGATTTACCTTATGGGTGGGTGGCGACGAAGCAAAAAAAGATGGTGGCTAGGAAGTCAAGTAGAGGGGTTCAAGGCAACACGATGAAGAGGTAGTAGTAGTGAACTGAAGTTTGGTATGAGAGAGAGAGAGTGAAGAAGGGAGAGTCCGAATGCGGTAGGGAAGGAAGAACCAAAGAAGATAGAGGAGAGGTAAGGTGGAGGGAAAAGTTTTTAACATAGACTAAAACAACATTGTTTTACATTAATGTCATTTTACACTTTGTAAAACGAAAAAACTTACAACAAAATGACTTTGTTTTGCTTATAAATGAACATGATATCATTTTACTGTAAGGTCTATCATGCTCGAGCTTGAGTCTCAATTAACCCAAGCTTAACCTGTTGGCCTCAAGCCAAGTTGGGCTCGAGCCCACATATCATCCCTAATATTATTCAATTTGTAAGAGCAAGAGGATGATCAATATGTTCCATCATTAATAAGGAAACCCCAAATCTCTAGAGAAGTTAAGGACATAATCGATCCTTAGAGAACATAAATATGATTTAGATTTCCTTAAAGTTGGATCCTCAAAATAAGGACAAAGAGACACTCTTCCCCTTCTGATACATCGTAGGAGAAGGCTCCTCATATACCAGATAACTCATTTATCAATAAAATCATGAGCGATTCACTTTTGCTAAAGTTTAAATTGCCCAATTTGGACACTTAAAATAGTGTGATGGTTCTTACCAGTCATGTTGCATACTATCAAAAAATGATGGATACTATCAAAAAATGATGGATTTATAAAGAGTTATGGATGCATTAAATTGAAAAGTTTTCTTTTCTATTATAGCTATAGAAGTTAAGGATTGGTATTAGACTATCTTAAGAGGGTTCGTATTAACATTTGGGCAACTCAAGTCCAAGTTTAAAGCTTTCCTTAACTCTTTTCGATGAGCTATATGGATAGGAGAAAGTCTTAGATAATATAACCAAATGTTTAGTATGAGGCCACCTAAGTGTTGAAACTGAATTCTATATAGTACTCGTTGCTTTTCCAAAAATATCTGTGTCACCTCCAATATATATGAAGATCTCTTCTAATGGATAAGGTACATACCTTAGAACAACATAAGTGAGCATAAAGGTATATCACCTTTAAAGAACTAGAACATTTTTTGAAGAGGACCAAGTAAAGCAACCATCTTTTGGAACTAGTGAAAAGGAAGAAAGAGAGTACATTATCACTATCCCAAGAAAAGAAGATTAAGGGAAATGAGTGAAAAAAAAGAGGAGCAAAAAGACTCACAAACTTGAGGATACACCTTTCCTGTAATTAAACACATCCTTGAACCATATCATCAATTATGTTAAAAGTGAAACATATCATAAATATACATAATCCATTGGTTACCAACCTTGAGTTTAGATGATTAGATAAAGATTATAAGTAAGAGATTATTGATTGTCGAGACTTACAAAAGACCATTAACTTATTGAAGAAAGAGTAGCTTAGGCATTTTAATTTTGAAAGTACTGAAGTTGAAGACATGAGGAGTTATAGAAGCAAGTCTCGAGCATATAAGCATACGAATAAGCCTAAGGTGACATCCCAAGAGTTGGTGTTAAAAATATCATTGTAGGAGGAGACTCATGTTTAACGAAACCCAATTAAAGAAGTTTGTATGCAAGGTTAAAGGCTTCTATTAATATTGTAAATTAATTTAGGGGAAAAGGAAATATATAGGGCCAATTGTCTTTGAGAATAAGGATCATAAGTTAGCCAAACCTAATGATGATGTGATGGTGATTATATATACCTTAACTAACCGTAAAGTATGAAGCTCATATGTTGCTCTTCTAAGTAGTGACCAAATCTATAGAAAAAATGATGAAGAAGTTCCTCTAGAGTAAGGGAACATAAAGGAACATAATGGTTAAAGTTAAATGGAAAAATGTATGTCTGCCTTACAATGAAGAAGGGCTAGGCATCCAAGCTCTCAAAACTAGCAATCAGGTACAAATAGCTAAAAGAGTATAGAGGATAATCTATAGGGAGGACACCTTATTGTCTAGATGGGTACAATATCTGTGCTAAAGGGGAAAAGTCTGTAGGAGCTCAATGAGTGCCCAATCACCGTGATTTAATGTATCAAATTTGTAAAATGAGGGACATTATATCTAGTTTATGAGATGTAGAATAGGCAATGGGAAAATATCTTTAATCTTCTATGATAATTGGTTGAAGAATGGAATCTTCATTTATCCAACTTAAGACTTTTTTGTGAAAGAAAATTTTAAATGAAAGCTAAAGTCTAAAAATGGATAGTAGGGAACTAATTGGCAAACCATCCACAGGACATAACCTCACTCTTACCAGATTATATCCCTCACTAAAAAACTAAAGAAAAAAATATTTAGAATGCTTACTCAAATGGTAGTTTCTCTAACTATTATTGCAGAGAATACTTGATAGGGAAGGAAAGAGAAGTGAGATGGGATAAACCAGTATGGAACAAACATCAGTCCCTTAAGGTCTCTTTTTTTGCTATGATGATGCTTGAGGAATGGACTTGCAACCAAAAGCATATTGAGTTTCCTTAACTTATCAAGAACTTGTGTATTTTGTAAACTTCAAAATGAATCCACATCACATTTATTTTTTCAATGTACTTACATAGTTAGATATGGGAAAAAAATGCAAGATTCTTAGCTTTAGACCAAAAATTCCTCCACTTTCAAGATATATTAGAATGGTTGCAAGGAACCAACTATTTCATCAGGAAGAGGAAACTGTAAATAGTTAACTCCACAGGAATTTGTATTTATGCCATATGGAAACAAAAGAATGCTAGAATTTTTAAAGGTAAGCAAACAACCAAGAAGGATGCATTAGGATTTCCTTAATTAAAGCAGAGAGTTGGAAATACGAGTAAACACAATTGCCATTCTAATTCAACACTAAATACAATGCTACATTCTTATTTTCAGCTTGCTCCTTTGTAATATAAATTTGTATAAGCTAATTAATAGCCTTTAGTTTCCATTGTAAGACTTTGTATCTCTTTTTATATGTTATAATATATCTAACTTTTTAAAAAAAGTAAGAAGGGTCTTAGTGGATAGTGGAAACTCTATCGACATTTTGCTTTATAACAATTTAACGAACCCTATAGTTCAATAAGACACATCTCAGACTTGTGTAAGCCATTGGTTGGTTTTAAAGGAGGAAAGATTTATATGGTAGGAAAGACTACCCTCTTGATGAAGCTCACAGTTCAACGACCAGGTATGTAAAGTTCTATGTGGTGGTTACACCTTTTAATTATAACATCATCTTGGGAAATACTTTGTTTAAACTCTCTCAAAATTGTTCTATTTCCCTATCAATTACTAGCGAAATTTCCAACTAACAACGTAGTAGTTGAGGTACATAGAGACTTGAAGGTGATAAGATGGTGTTACCTCACATCCCTAAAAGCTAATGAGAATGCTAATACCCATGAGATTGACTTTTTTAATATGTATATATAGATATATATATATATATATATATATAATGAATTTGTCCTTTACAGGCAAACAAGAGATTTACAAGCTACAAGGAGCAGTACATAGTTATGATGCTAATTAACATACATTAATTAAAACAAAATAGTAACCTTCTTATACATTGAAATAACTAAATATTCCACATTCTTGCCCAATACTTAGAACTTTGAAACTTGTTCTTGTGTATGCTGAGATAGGTTCTGATTTGTTGGATCAGGTTGTTATGAAACTGTTCCTCCTTGGTTGATCTTCGATTTGAAATATACGAGAGTTCCTCTCATCCTAGATGGCCTTGATGATAAATGAAAGAGTTATACATAGGCACCAGATGACACCATCATTCAAGAGTGCAAACTGACTGTTTAATGATTTGGTCAAGCTCCAATCAATAGGGAAATTTACAATGCAACATTTGTGGAGAATTAACTTCCAACTAGATATAACAAATTCACATTGGAAAAACAAGTGATCATAATTTTCTTTAGCCTTTTGACATAGGATACGCTGGTTTGGAATGTGGAGAAATCTCTTCAACCTGCCTACTATTCGCAATCTTTCTTTCATAGTTGTCTATAGAGTGAAGGCATCTTAAAGGTGGTATCACTTGATCCAAACAACCTTAGTCTAGGGAATTATGGTGTAATGCCTCTACAAAAATTTCCTATATGATTGGTTAGTGAAAGATCCTTATCTGGGGTGTTTCCAAATAATGTTATCCTCCCCTCTAAGTAGATTGACATACAGGAGTTGTAAAAGAAGCATAAAAAGGAACTAATGGGATAAGTTGATGGAGTTGAGTGTGAAAGATTCCTAGATAAGGGATTATGTAAACATATTTTTCCTAATGATCTAAAGAGATGAAAGGAATTAGTCCATACATCATCATCATCATCAACAACACTCAATTAGAGTCTCGTTGAGGCATAAGGTCTGGAGAGGTCCAACAATATGCAGCCCTACCCTTACCTAATAGAGAGGTTGTTTCTGATAGACCCACATGCAATGTGACATAAAAATATACAAATATAATACATGGATGTGCATATATCTCTAACAAAAAATAAATATCAATCTATAAATTAAATATCAACCCCAATTTCAAAACTGCCATGCAAAAGAAATGATCTTTTGTTTTAGAAACGCAACTGCTATAGAAAGAGAGCGAATGTATATGGTAGAGCCTAAGTAAGAAGGAAACTCACTCCTAAATAGTTTGGTCCATTCATTTTAATGAAGTTATGAGACTAGAGACTTATAAAATGTCATATTCAGTGAGAGCAAAATACTCAAATAGCTCAAATCTATAATAAGTAACATTTATGCCCTATTATTAATAAAGGATATTTCCTTTTTGCAATATGAATCCTCTTTATAAATGTTGTTTTTCTATAAATATTACAATTTCCTATCAAAGGAGATAGTCATATGGTAAAGATGTCTGGGTAAAGGCAAAGTACACATCTTTTACCCAGTACACATCCAAAGATGTAAATATGCCTTTACACAGGTCATGCAATTAAGATGTTTTTATTAAAGGTAAAGTGCATATGGATTAAGAAATTTTGCTAAAGGTAAAACGCTTGACTTAAGAAGTATATACGCCTTTTCAACAATCATGAATCAAGATGTTTTTGCTAAACAAAAAATGCACATCCTAACATGTAAACCTACCTCTACGGTTGATCTCACAATTAAGAATTTTACTAAATGTAAAATGGATATGCATTAATATAGTTCTTTAAAAATAAGACGCATACACAAAATTGTATAGACATGTCTTAGATTCATCACATGATTAAGCCTTTTACAAAGACAAATAACACACAAAAAGAATTATTGATTCATTTCAATTATTGTTATTTTTCTATAACAAAACACGATTAATGAAGCGTAAGTTTGATTTGTTACAATTACGAGTCAAAACGATGAAGATATAAAAGCATGAAGAGAGATGATTATAATTGTGATATGCTTCATTGGTAAAGTGAGGAATCAATCATACAACATCTAAAGAAAGTTCTAAAGAAAAATGTATTACAAAGACAAAGACAAATTGGACTAAAAAGGGGAACATCTATATTACTATCTTGGGTATGAAGATAAATAAGCACATTTGAAGGCAAAAAGTGGACCCTAACATTGTACCAAAATCTGACTTAACCCTAATATTTAGTTAATAGCATTGAAGGACCTTAATGTTGTAAAAACTATCTAATTTGAATTTCAAACTGAAAAAACCCAAAGTTTGGTTAGGATTCCATCAATTGAGGTTGATGTAGCATTTTTTAAGTTTGTTGGCCTACTAATGTAGTGCTTTCATCCAAGCTAGCAATGTTGAGTCCTTCCACTTTATCAGTCAACCACTCATTCACCTAATTAGGAAAATTAATTAAGAATTTTTATAATTAATTTTACTCAGCTATATAATCATCACAACCTACACACCTCAAAATTTTCTACCGTCGACCGAACAAAACTTTTCACCCTAGAAACACTAAAAAATTAGTCACCCCAGTTAATTGAAGTCTTACTAAGAACAAACACTCTTAAACATTCTGTACTTCATCACCTTTTTATTTCTACTACGCATTCTCTTTGCAAAGTTGAAAATTCAAATAATAATTAAACGCCCAAACAAAGAATGCATGAGACCAGTTACCAAGTCCTAAATGAAAATTATAATATTGATATAGGTTATTGTTATAATAGGATAATATTTAAGGCACATGTTAATTATAGAAATGAGAATAAGAAAGTAAAAATCCCAAAAGTTGGATCCTTTAAAGATTGCTTAAGCATCGCGTTTGATGGAATCCAACAATTGAAGAAACTGAAGAAGCAACCAATAGAAGCGGGTCAAGTTTCAAGGGCCGGTTAGCTGAAGAGCATAATGAATAATTGGAGAATAGAAATGGGTCAAATAGGTCTGACGTATATCAGTTAAGAGGGATAAATTGGAATTTAGGGTTTAATACTCTAAATTTCCCAAATTAAAGGGTTTTTGGTTGGGAATACTAGTTGGAATGTCGGCAAGGTATTAGTAACTTAAAATGCTACATAAGGTCTAATCGATGGAATTTTAAGGAGAATTTAAGGATATTTAAGTAGATGATTTTCACAATATTATTTTCCTTTCTAAATGGTATTAAATTTTATGGTCCAATTTAAATTATAATACAAATGTTAGGGTATAAATACTAGTATTTAAAAAAAAAAGAACATTATACCTGTAATTGACTAGGGTGAGAATTACAGACTAGGCTATTGACAAATTTATTAATTGGTCTTAAGATGAAATAGACATTAAGGATTTATTGATAGATATTTCTCAAAGATTAGAAGTCCCTAACTCTCAAATCTTTCTTGAAAACACCCATCCAAATCTTTCAAGACACCAACCAAGTTATCAAATGTAGACTCAAAGAATTAAGCTTGGGAGCTTTAAGAGTAGGCACATTGCTCACACTCAGATCATCAATTGTTAAGTATGGATGCTTTGACTTTATGAGTTCTTTATGTTTGTTTAAACCATCGATAAAAGAAGAGATCGTATTGACATAGTCTCAGGCTCGAAAGACTGCCCATCGTGAAACACATCTTGTACTCTTTATTAGTTAACTACTTGCTTTGGTTACGAGATTCTAAGTCCAGATTCCCATAATCTGCGGTCATGTTCGAAACCCTCCTGCAGAGGGCCTTCAAGTTATTGTTATTATTCGTAAATGAAGAAATAATTTTTAAATAAATAGGATAATAATTCTCTAAATAAATTTAATTAAGAAACACATTTTTTATTATTTAAGAAAATATTTTTAATTTTAGATAGTTTAATTAATTAATTTCTAATTGAAACTAATTAATTCTAAAATTAAATTAGGAATCAATCTAATTATTAATTTTAACATATTAACACAAATAATTAACATAATTTTAGAATTGAATGTTAATTTTGAAACAATTTTAAAATTATGTTTACGACTTGGTTAAATTAGAAATACAAGATTCCAAATTAAAATAACTTAATTTAATCTAAAAGTTAAATAAGTAAACATTTTATAGTTTAAGTCACACTTAAACTCATGTCCAAACAATCCTCATTCTAGACTTAGAATAACTTATTCTTAATTTAAGTCAAACTTAAGCTAATTACCAAACACTCCTTATTTAAATCCTAGAAATAGACCTATTTCAAACTTAGGATAAGATTTTCATGTAGCCAAACACAGCCTTTCCTAACCCAGTTTCCGGACACTTCTCTTCTTTATCTTATTCTCAGACCTCAGCTTCAAACCCTAAAATAAGATGCTGTCGTTGCCCTTTGCAATTTCCAACCACTGCTCGCCAGTAGCCACCAGCCAATGCCTGCCAGCAGTCACCAGCCACTGCCTATCAGTTGCAGCGTTGCACCTTACTAGCTAGCCCCCAAACTGCCATCGACCGCTGACATCCCACGTTGTCGTCGACCAGCAAAGTTCTCCAAGGCCCAGACGCGCCGTCATCCTCTACATTGCCAAGGACTAGTTGCCATCGACTCCTCTTTCTTCTGTCCTGCGCCGCTAGACGAAGCCGCTGTCGCCACCATGTGTTCGTAGTCCTCTCGACAACGCTGCTCACTCGCACCACAATTCAGCCAGAAAAAGCTGTTAGTTTATGCTCTTCTAGTCAATTTATTTTGGTTGTAAATTTATTTATATGACATTATTATTATTCAGTAAAGGGCTTTCTTTATCTTTGTGTATTTGTTAATTATTTAATTATTAATCATAAAGATAAAATTCATGAAATAATTATTATGCAATTAAAATTTATAACGCGATTATAATTATGAGATTCGAATTGCAGTTTTTATATTATTCTTAAAATATTCCTAGTCGTAGTTTCATCAAGACGGGGTATTGATGAAATGGTTATACTAGCACATGTTTGTTTCTTTCTTATGAAGAAAGTAATTGATCTCATAAATTAAAGTGTGGAGACACTTAAACAAA
>JANQAP020000579.1:498744-509814 GCA_026874005.2 Erythroxylum coriaceum
TGGACGAAAAGATAAACAAGAACGACAAACGATCTTGAAAGAAAGGCAAAGCCAAATTCTGGAATGATAGTTGTGATACGAAAATTAATGTCTAAGAAAACATAAATAAGGCCTATTTATAATGGCCGCAAACCCTAATCCGAATCATAACAAGATTAGGAAAATAAAAAAAAACCGAAAAATAGTAAAATAGTCTTTTAAAAAAGAAGGGAAAATTGGGCCCTTATTTAGGCCTTTTTTCGCATCCTGCCACAAACTTTGCCGCGGTTAAAATCTTCCATGTAATCCAAAGTTAATTGGTCCGCATCACTTCTTTAAAGTGTATATATGATTTTTCTTTGTTTCCCCCTCCAGGGTGAATAATACAATGCATACATAAAGTCGTTGGGTTGGGCCAATAGAATAACTAAGAACTAGGAATATCACATGGATAAGATCAAAGAACAAGCATGTAACAACGCGTTCACCAACCCAAAAGCACACGCGTCAGCTGAAGGAAACATGTAGATTAAAGAACGATCAAATCAAGGTAGAATCAATGGTCCAAGGGAAACAAAATAATTGGGCAACTCAAGTTTATGACCTCACTAGCTTGCTTAATCCAAATGTCTTCATGTCTCTCAGCCAAAGCCAATTCCAATCACATTAATTAGTCCAAGTGGCATAAGTAGCACGTAGCTGCAGATCAAAACAAATTGCCTACCTGAAAAATAAGGAAATCCTGTATAATCCCTCGTAACGACGTGTGTGGATTGAACACTCACAGCCCGTGCTAATTTAATAACCCAATCAATCAGGGAATATGCAGAATGCAGTCCTGGCTACTTGGGGAATATCACGTCAAATCCCAATTGCTTGTTTCCATAATAGACGGATTCTTTGTTATTAACTTCTGTTTCAGAGGTAGGAAATGCGGCGGTAACTAACGCGACAACAGAAAAGTAAGGAAGCAAGATCTGCCCTGATCTCATTTTCAGGTATTTTATGTCTGGCTGACCTAGAAAACAAGCGACAACTTCGAAATAAACATTCCAACTTGTGCAACACTAAGCAACTCAAGCACCTAGGATTAATGTTGGAAAACAAATAAACGGCACAGCAACATACCTAGTTGAACGATAATCAAGTGCCAAAACCATGACCTAAAAGAAATGAGTATGATTCTCAAAACTGAGGCAGCCCTAAAGGCAAAAACTTTAGTCAATTTTGACAGAAGCAAGTCTGGCTATCAAAGACCAAAACTCAAGCAAGTATCATGTGGACCACAAGCAGTATAGTTCCCTTCACCTATGCAGTAAAACACTAGTCGGCAGGCCTCAGGATTTCAGCTACTATGAGTAATTGCACACGGTATCAATAGCATTGACCACCAGTTCAATTTTATTATTTATGGTAACTGAAATTTTATAGAGATAATTGAGCAGTTTGATTGATTGCATGTGTATTTGACAGTTCGGATAAGGTCAAATCAGGAAAATCTGTTGCGCAACTATTATTCAGTCCCCTGTGCAAATCCAGAATCAGATAAGGCTTTAGCATTGGTATAACATGCAGCATGGCCAACAGATTGTTCATAGTATGTTCGGAAGATTTCATAATTTACCATGTACAGAATGACAATGTTATAAAAACAGTACATATGACGTTCAACATAAATTACTTTTAGTAAATCACTGAAATAAGCACCATTAAACTTCAGAAAATTATAAGGCGCAAACTCCACTACTATCTGTTATTGGCTGCAGATTACCATTTTGCAGTTGAGAGGGAAGACTGTCATAAAAGATTATGACTTGTTATCTAGGCTTCAGATTTCTCTGTGAAAAGAAGAAAGTAAATGAAATGAGACTCATTATATAAAGGAAACTTAGTGGATGTAGAAACATTAGGCAAAAAGCATTTTGTTAAAAGGGAACACATAATTTTTCTATCTTCCATCACAGAATTTGTCATATAAAATAATAACTAATAGAGAAAGAATATACAGAGCTTTGCATAAATTAATGCATTGGCCACTAGTTGAACCACCATTACGGTGCCATGCAATTATTCATTCACCCTCACAGAAACATTTAAAAGAAACAGAGAAAAGAAAACAGATGAGAATGGAATGGGGTGTTTGCTAGGGGAAACAGAAAAACTGTGCAGGAACATACTTTTGGCCTGTCATTAGGTATTTGCAGTTGCCTATCTTGTATTCCATCTGTATCTGGCACTTGTTGCTCATTCTCATGCTTATAGAATGCTTCTAAAGCTCTCCCAGCAAATGCACGAATTATATTCACTTCCATTGCAGATATATTTTTGCACTGCATTTTGAAGTTTAAAAGAGCATTAGCTTTAACACTTAAAACAAAAAGAAGAACAAGACTAAAGTAGCAACTTCAAAGGGGTTGAAAAAAAGCAATGTGGCTGCTGAAATGTGACCACCATAAGCATTAATATCCTATGTTCCCTACTAGAAGCAGGGAAGTCTAAGTATAGACACCCACCATGATATGACCCCTCCCTTATGCACCTATTTTAGAATCATGTGGGGAGTACATGACAATTGATCAAGTCAGCTTATATCAGTTTGTTGGGTGTTCCACTTCCCTACTCTTCAGATCCTCTAGTCACTTTCCCACTCTTCAGCACGTCTCAACTAAAGTTGCCACTTCCCCACTCTTCAACACCATTTAATTAGTTTCTCCAAGTTTTAGGAGTTGATTATTATATTTGAATGTTTAAATACCTATTACAGGTCTTGTTTTGAGATCATCGAAATCATTTGTTTTATTGTACTGTAGTCTTATGCTCTCCATACAAACAACATCCTTGAGTGTTTAAGATTCTTGCACTCAAACTTGCAAATAAAATTTCACTTTCCTATCTCTAGTTTCTATCATTTTAGTACCAGAGCTGGTCAAGATCCAAAATGGTTGCCTGTTTCTTTCATTAATGTACCACCAACACCACCACCACCACAAAATCGTTACTTTTAAAAATCTGAAATTGAGAAGCAATTCTTGGAATTGTTTAAATCAAGTTTTGATAGACTTTAACACCAACCCTTTTGCAAGCCCTATTCTCCTTGTTAAAAGGAAAGACAACACTTGGCGTATGTGTATTAATTATAGAAGCCTAAACCAAACCATCATTCTAGACAAATACTCAATCCCAAACGTCAATGAGCTTCTCAACAAATTACATAGTACCATCCCCAAAATTGATTTACGTTCTCGTTACCACTAGATGTGCATCAACCCTACAAACATCAACAAAACTGCTTTCCACACCAACTCAAGCCATTATGAATTCATTACGACGCCCTTCGGGCTCACCAATGCTCCATCCACCTTCCAAGCTGCAATGAATGATCTGTTCCAACCATATTTGCATAAATTCATTCTTGTATTCTTTGACAACATCCTGGTATATAGTCCATCTTTTGAGCAACATCTTAATCATCTACAACTTACCTTGCACCTTCTCCAAGATAACCACTACCATGCTAAGGCATCTAAATATTTATTTGGTCAAACCAAAATTTCTTTTTCAGGACATGTGGTTTCAATCAAAGGAGTTCTATCGATCAAGATAAGATTCAAGCAGTTTGAAAGTGGATGATACCGACTAATTTTAAATAGTTATGAGGTTTTTTTAGATTAAAAGGCTACTACTGCAAGTTTGTGCAGAGTTACAGAATGATAGCCCGACCACTAACTAATCTCGCTAAGAAGAAAGCTTTTCACTAGTCTCCTATAGTATAGAAGGCTTTCCAATAGCTCCAGCTGGCATCGACCATAGTACTAGACCTCTGACTACCGAATGTCACTCAGACATTCATGGTGGAGTGTGCGGCTTCTTCAAAAGGAATTGGAGTTATAATCCTACAAGTTGAGCATCCTATAACTTATTTTAGTAAGGATTTTTTTTTCAAACTGATTTAAATCTAATTATGATTGTGAATTGCTTCTCTTGTCTTAGCCTTGCAAAAATGAAAGCACTATCTTTTGGAATGCCATTTCTTTTCCCGAATAGATCATTATAGACTTAGATATCTCCTCAGCGAATGTATTACCACTAACGAATAGCAGTGGTTTCTTATGAAATTATTGCTTTTTGATTTAATAATTGTGTATAAGGCAGGGAAAGATTATTCAGGAGCTAACTTGTTGTCAAGAAGCTACAATATGCTGAATTTTTTGCTCTTGCACTTCCCATCTTGTTGGATTTTTTCAATTGAAGTGACGCCCTTCAATCAGATTTGTTTACTTGTGAGATTATGAAGGCCATTCGCCAAAATCCTTCCCCTCAATTGGATTTTCAGATGGTGAATCATAAGCTCTATTTCAAAGAGTGTTATAGTTATTCCAAATGAGCCTTCTCTTTGTCGAAAGCTTCTCTTAGAATCTTATGCCAAAGTTATTGCGGGGCCTGGTGGATATTTAAAGACCTTGAAGCATCTTTCTTTCAAATTTTTCCGGCCACAAATGAAGCAAGACTTCAAAACCTATGTTCAAAATTGCTTGTCTATTAACAAGCTAAATACCAAGCTTTAGCACTTGATGGTCTTTTATAACCATAGCACATACTAGAAAGAATATGGGAGGACATATTGTTGGATTTCATTGTAGGAGTTCCCAAATTTGGAGGCTATGACACTATTTTGTTGGTTGTAGACCGCCTTAGCAAATATTTTCATTTTATCACAATTTCTCACCCTTATATTGCCAAGTCAATTGGTAATTTTTTTGTAGAGAAATTGTCCGTCTCTTTGGTATTTTTCAATCAATTCTATCTAATAGGGATGTGACCTTTCTTAGTGCCTTTTGGTAAAAGCTTTTTAGACTTAGCAATACCAAACTAAAGATGAACACTTTATATCATTCTTAATCTGATGGGCAAACAGAGGCTGTCGATAGGTGCTTAGAAACTTGTCTGAGGTGAGTTGCTCAGGAGTAACCACATTTTTGGGTCATTTTTTACTATGTGCAAAATTCTCCTTTAATATGAGGTTCCATACTTCAACCAAAACAACTCCATTTAAGTTGGTTTATGGAAGAAACCATCCTACCATTTTTCCTTTTGTTATTGGTAAAACACGCATTGGTAAGCTTGAGGAACAATTTCTGACAAGCAATGTTGTGCTCAAGATCCTTAAGAAAAATCTCTTAAAAGCTCAAACTAGGATGAAGGACCAAGTTGAAGCGCATCAGAGGGATCCAACTTTTCAAGTTGGGGACTATTTTTCTACATTTGCAGCCATATCGTTAACGACCTTTGGCTCGCTACAAGTATGAATAATTGTCCCTCAATTTTTTGGACCATACAGGATTGTTTGACCTATAGGACCAATGGCCTATGAATTGGAGCTTCCTGAATCTTACAAAGTCCATCGAATATTCTACTTCTCTTTTCTTCAACCAGTATATGGACAACAAGTTGCAACTCCTTCATCGCCACTTCCAATTAACGTTGATTATGAGCTCACCTTACCTTCAGAAAAGAATCTATCTCATAGATTAGTAAAGCTACTACACATTCTTTAGAATTACTTGTTCAATGGGCAAATCGTCCTTTTAAAGAAGCTAGTTGGGAGAGTTATGATCTCATGGCCGAACAATTTCCTTATTTTTGTCTCGAGGACAAGGCAACTTTTTAGGGGATGCACTAATATGACCCCTTCCTTATGCACCTATATTAGAAGGAAATCAAAAAAATCATATGGGGAGCACAGGGCAATTGACCAAGTCAACTTATATCACTTTTTGGGTGTTCCACTTGTCTACTCTTCAGATCCTCTAAAGCAGCCACTTTCGACTCTTCAGCTCTTCTCAACTAAAGCTGCTACTTCTCCCTTCTTCAACACCATTTAGTTCGTTTCTCTAAGTTTTATGAGTTGGTTATTATCTTTGGGTGTTTAAATACTTGTTGCTGGTTTTATTTTGAGATCATCGACTCCTCTCCATACGCATAACACCCTTGAGTACTTAAGATTCTTGCCTTAAACTTGCAAATAAAATTTCACTTTCCTATCTATAGTTCTATCACACCATCAATAAATATATTCCTAGTTCCCTACCTATTAGCATTTCAATGATTTAGCTCGTAACTACCATTTGAGGAAGAAATTTGATTCAGTAGTCTCTCTGTGATTATTTTAACAAACATCCCATCTTTTTCTTATCACTGCTTCTTGATTACTTGTCTTGGACACCAGAATGATTCAAACCACAAAAAGTAGATAAACTTAAATTCTCAACAATGCATTCGAGGAGCTTTAGTCATCGATTGGATGTGGGGATCATAGACTTGCTAACCAATATTCATTGACAGTTACTTTGGTGGATTTATTTACTCAATTTACCTAAATATATATCCTAAGTTCATCTACTATAGAGAAAAGATTAATAAGAGAAATATTCGTCCTCCAATAGTTGTATGATGCCCACACCCAAAACTTTAAATCTTACTGTCTTAGTATATGGTTTCTTTGTTAATTGTTTGACTGAAGTTTTACTTCAATAGAGGTTAATGATAACAAATAGAAGACATGTTCCTTGCACTTCTAGCAGTGTTCTTCATTTTAAATAAGGCATAAAAAGTTCTCTACATGAGACTTATAAAGCATACATAAAGCCATTATAACACCTATAAGCCCATTCTAATGACGATAATCTACATCAACCAAAAAAAAAAAAACTTTAGGACTTGAGAGTTTAAAAAGCATACCGTCACTGAAGATGCAGTAAATTTTTCCAAGTTAGCCTCCACTTTATGAAACCTTACATCCCTAATGTCCTCAATCAATGATCTAACCTATAAAAAGAATCAAAAGGAGCTCTTAGCAAACATACATAATCACTAAATGGGACCTGCTGAATCTTTAAGCTCACCATGTAAACGTCAGGAATGTCATCACGTGCACTGCCATCAAGAACAAAAATTTTAATATTTGAATTTTTCCGGTTGTGAATTTCACAATCAAGTGATAACAGTTTAGCAGTTACTGGTCAAAAAGGAGTCTTGAGATTTCCACGTAATGGAAGGGTAATGGCTGAAATGCGTGAGAATCTCGTTCACCTTCCAAAACCTGAGTCAAGTTTTCTAAAGCATGTAGAATGGTGAGAAAGATTAAAGTTTACAATTTGCTTTCTAGCAGGAACAATATAAAACAATTGGAAGTACACATTAGGAAAGCCAAAAACTTGAAATCATAAACTGTTTCATGAAACAACAAAAAAGAAAAGAACGCCCAGAGCAATGCATAGCATTGAAATGAACAGCTACAACTAATTTGAGAAGAAAAAACAAGAAACTAATTTTCAAGGTTGAAGAGGGAGTTGCAGCTAACGCATTATAAGAAGTGCGTGATTGATAAACATATGTTCTCAACTGAAAATTGAGAAGTGAAATTGATTAATGGATTTCTTTTACTGACCGATCAAACACGCAAAGGAATTCACAACTCTTTAGATAAAAGGGTCCTTTGTTTAAGCAGTTCAATTTTCACTAAAAGGATAACAACCCCAACAGAAGAAGAACCCAGGCAGGCTTGTAGAGGCAAACCTTTAACTACAACTAATCTCTATGATATGAGAATATACTATTCAAGTTCACACAAGAAAAAGTGACATCCATTCAATGGAGCTCATATGTGGGTGTTATAAGCAGAAACCTACCAATTGACATCCACTGCGGAGGCCTAATAGTGCATTTCCCTCGCTTCTTTAAAGCCACCGCTAACCACAGCGGCACTTGAGTCGCTATTTGCGGATAAAATGGACCATAATCGCCCTGCAACCATACCAAGTCAGTAAATAATCAACGTAATCCATTACATAAATATATATTGAGAGAACTGAGACAAAATAATTAGAGAGATAGAGAGGGAAAGGCAGAGCTTTACACAGATAAAATTGAGAGAATCCATCCTGAGATTGGGAACAATCTCCACCAATTCATCTTCTGCCATGAACTCGATCTGGGTAAAAAAAGACCCAATGCATTTTCAAGCAAGAACATACAGAATCTTGTACAAAGTAGTTACATTTAATTATGAATTGCCCACATGCAAACAGACCTCTTCAGGAGAAAAGACAGAACGTTGACAGTCAGATTGCCCCGCCATTTCTACAAATACAAGAAGACCTGAGGTTTACGTATGCTATTAGATGAGAGATTCAATGGAGGCAACGGCAAACAGAAAATGAAAAAAGAAAAAAGAGGACTAGAGCATTGAAATGCGCGTGTGGACTCTGAATTTGCGGGTTTTATTTATGGCGCTAAAATTTGTTCAAAATTAGCGGGAATAAGTATTCCCCTTTACTATAACAATTCAAAGCAATTTACACAAATACCCTTAAGTCCTCTTTTCGGGATTCTAGGTGCGAGTGTACAATAGTCATTTAAGAAAAGCGTGAAGTCAGCTCCTAGTTAGACCTGTCAATGGGCCAGGCCGAGAGTGGTGGGCCGTGCAGGTTGAGCTAGGATGGGCCAGCCTGTGGCCCGGCCCCACCAGGCCCAGCGGCGGGCTGTTGGGCCTGTGACCTGGGCCGACCCACCCATTTATTTTGAAAAGAAAAAAATTCAAAACAGCGTCGTTTCGAGAAAAATAGGCAGGTCACGTTGGCTCGTGGCCGGAATTGCCACCCCTACTCTTGGTATGATTCATGACCGCGAAATGATCATACGTATCAACAAAAAGCGAGACTGCGAAGTAGGATACTAACCAAATTTCTCTTAGTTCATACCTTATCGATCGATTATAGTTTAATAATAAAATAATTTAAAGATATTTTTATATTATATATATTTAAATGTATATGATAAATTTTATGAGATCATTATACATCACAATGAAATTATAATTATGAGATTCATATTACATTTATGCATTATCTTTAAATTATTCCTAGTTATTGTTTTATTAAGATTAGACATTCATAAAACATAAAAAGACTACTATACGTTATATTTTTCCTTATGAAGGAAGTAGTCAATCTCATAGACTAAAGTATGGAGATAAACAAACGTGTAGGTGCTTATTAGAGAACAAGTTTACTAATCTGACCTGATATAAGAAATCTATTTAAAACATTACTTATATGTCAATGAGAATTCTCATTGTGATAATTGTATAAGTGATCATTTGACTTAAGGTCTTCAAAGTTATCTTGTATATGAATTTTTATATTTTGATACTACTTATGACATTTTCTAATTATGGATAGTTCAGTTGGTAGTCATTGAATGTAGCATGAACTATACAAAGGTAGATGATTGATTAAGATAAGATTCATCACCCTAAAGTAACTAAGAAAAATGTTTTGTTGTTCTCGATTTGTATTGATTTGGAAATTCTTGGCTAAGGTAGAATAATATATTGTAATTAGTTTACAAATATTATTAATTGAATCAATAGCTAATAACAGAAAACTAATATGATTAGATGCAAAATATAGGAGATATTAATTTCATGCTCTATAATTATCAATTGTTTTATTGGAGAATTAAAGATAAATTAAAATTTTTTTAATTTTTTAATTCTAATTATAAATTAGAATTATAATTTATAATCATTGTCAATATATTTAGAAACTTAACGAGTCTCACATAAATAACGACTTAAAGAGATCAAAGACATTTTGATCAAATTGAAATTGATTATAAAGTTTAAGAAACTCTATGATTAAATATGAGATATTTAATGAATAAGAATCAATATAAAATATTGAATCTTATTTGAGCATAATTAATATTTAATTAGAATTACTTAATTAGAATTATTTGTAATTCTAATTAATGTTTAATTGAAATTATAATTTAATTTCAATTAAATTATTAAAATGTTCAAAACTTATTATAAATAGGTTTAAGCTCTAGCAGAGCTAACATTTCTTGGTTAACTCTCTTTATAAGAGTTATAGCGTTCTCCCAATCTATTATGTAGATATCGTTAGAGGCTGGATATTTGTGTGACTAAGGTGATTGAGATTGATAGATTTCAGAAAAGATTTAAGGGATACGACAAAAATGTAATCTAAGTATTGAGAATAAGATACGAATTAAGATCCATGCTTTATTATAATTTAATTGTTAATTATTTTATATAATTACATTGATCTTGATTTTTGAAAAATCAAAATATTAAAAAATTTTGTAATTATTTTTCTACGGTCAAGAATGAATTATTTAATTGTTGATGATACTAAATTTTGGAATTGAAATTGTAATAGTTGCAAACCTAAAATCAATTTTGATAAAAGCTGAAAATTAACAATATGAAAAGTTCATATTAATTATAGAGATTCAGAATTTTAGAAATTCATAAAATTAAAGTGAATATGTTCATATAATTTGGAAATTTCAATAATCTTTGAACTCAGAAAATTAGAACTTAGAAGTCGTGGGAACCTCAACTGTAATGGTTGGTTTTTGAAGCTAGTGCATATGATGCTTTGATGTTGCGGGGCTTGAGATTACAAGTTGACAATAAGATATGAGCAGAACGAGAATTCAGAAAGTAAAAAGCATATGATGTTTTCATGTTGTGCCTGCTGGAAAACTTGAAAAACTAGTGGAGTTTTGGTTGTGTCTTGAATTTATGGAAAACAAATTGTTTGTGGCTGATGAAAAACATGAAAAACTAGTGGAGTTTTGGTTGCTTTTTACGTATTGTGTGCTGTAAAAGGTTGCTTTTGTTAGAATCCAACCGTAATCGAATTACGGCGTAGCGAAAAACAAATTTTTTTTATAGATTTCGAGCGGATCCCGATAATTGTATAAACTTGAATAAAACATAAACGAGTTAGAAATCGTACCTTGTTCGTTATCCTGTTGAAAAATTTTCGAAACTTTTTTTCAATTAATCAATCACGAGCTGTTCAAGCGTCTAGCCTCTGATGGTATCCACAGAGTAATTCCTAACTGCTTTGAGAAGAAAAAGACAAAAGTGCTAGCTTCTAAAAGCTTTTCCGTATTTACAGAAAAATCATAAGAGTCTTTCATTAAAATTAAATATCTTTAATTATAATTAAAATCAAATTCTAATTATAATTAATTTAATTTTAATAAAATCAAATA
>JANQAP020000579.1:821533-836854 GCA_026874005.2 Erythroxylum coriaceum
AATATTTTAAATACTTTGTATTATTCTTATTTTTTATATTTGTATTATGATGATTGTCTTTTTTCATATTAATTGTGATTATTATTTATATGTGACATATTTAAAAATTATTGTTATTTCATATTAAATTATTAATTGTGATTATTATTTATTATTATGATTTTTAGAAACAGGTTTGATGTAAACTTGTAAAGTATACAAGTATATAACTGTATAATATATCAATGGACTATTTTGCAAAATTTATTAAATTTCAGAGGCTATTTCATAAATTTAAAAAATTACCTGAAACGATACCTGGTATTGACCGGTACTAGTATAGTATTGTACTAAAACCTAATTCGTTACCAAATCTATTACGGTATTTGTAACTTTGAATATATCTCTTAGGTTAGGTGGGAGCCTAAAGCCACGTAAGACTTCAGCTACATTTGCAAAACTGCTTTACGACTTGAAACCCAAACAAGAAAAAAAAAAAGGAAAATTAAGTCTAGGGTCAGCGCCCAAAAAGCAAAAAAGAAAGTAGCAATTAAGTTAATGGTTTATCCACCCTAAATTAATTTATAATGCGGCGTTAGAGTTACTTACTAATTACATTATAGTTCAGTTTTTAAAATAATATTAAAGGTTATGAAAACTAACAAAATGTTCATCAATTTAAAATGATATTATATATAATTATTAATTAATAAAAATTAAGTTTGGTCATAAAGATGCAAAATATGTGGTATGATACATAAGTTGTGAAGCCCCCACAAGCAATTATTAGTCAGGAAGATGTAAGTTTCAATAAAAAATTAATTTTAATTTTTTTCAATATTTTAAATCATATCAATGGAGTAAGGGGCTATAATCCTTTAAAAGAAACGAGCCGGGCTCAATGTATCATGCTATGGTCTCAATGCCCTTACGAGTTAGTGATGAGTTTAACTTTTTTTATTGTATTCAACTTGCCCACTTCTCCGGCGAAATCAAGTTTATGTAGTTTTGTCTATCAAAACTTTCACACCAAACTTACAAAAAGTCAACGAAATTGTTGAACAATTGAAATAACCTACTAAAATATTCTCTACTTTGCACGCCTAATTCAGAAGGATTCTTAAAATTGAGAAGAAGTTGATCCAAAGATTTAGAATTATGATGAATATGATTAGAAATTTTTGAAAAGGTCATTTCTTAAAAAAGAATGAAATTGTCTCCATAATAACTTGACATTAATTAGTGAATCTTACTTTGAAATTGGCCATATAGTGTCTCAAAACAAAGGTTCCAAAGCATATTTTCTGAGTTGGGTGTCTTGTCCAGTTGGGCACAACAATTGGGCCAAGCCTGGGCCCAATTACCAAGCCTAGCCATTAACTCAAGTTACCCACTCCCTTCCGCTTTTCCTTTCATAGAGAAAGAATTAGGATGGTAGCTTCCCAGAAATTGTGATTTTAATCTATATGTAATGTAGAGTTACTTATCTTAAAGAAACTAGCTCTAATTATCATAATAATTTTATAAATTGATAAATAAATTTATTTATATTTAAAATAAACATTTGTAACTATTAAACATATATAGTAATGTAAGTGTGTTCTAAATTTATATTCTATAATATTATATTTATATGAGGAGCCATTGACACATTTATTAAACTGTCTAGATATAAATTTTATTATGTACACAAATGTATTCCAATAAGAGATAAACTATTAAATATTTGTACTGGATGGATGAATAAATAACTTTTCGCTATTATATCCATAAGACAAATATATACACACTAAAGTTCTTATATGTGTATTTAATAACTAAAGAAAGAAAGATTAGTCTCAAATAATGTATTAATATGTTTAGATTTTGAATATAGATACGTGCACACAAATTGTAAAAGTAGTAATAATAAAGTAATATTTCTACACAATAATAAGAATTGTTACACTTTTAAGGAAACTCTCCATTTATAATAATATGTATAACACATAGCTTACCAACAGTATAAACATTACATAACTACCAATAGAACCTATAAATATTATTTTAATTTTAATAAAGGTCTTTTAATTTATAATAAATGATAAAACACACGAAACTCTTTTTTGGTTTAAGAAATTTAGAAAAACTTTAGTATTTAAAATTATTGGAAAATTACTTTGTGACTTTTAATTTTTAGAAAAACTCCTCTTAAATTTCGATTAAAAAACAATTACAAAATACATGCAATATGAACATACTACTTAAACTCGACTCAAGTAATAATTTATTATGATAATAATAAATTATTAATTTAGGTCGAGTTAACAATAAATTATTAGTTTGGGTTAAGTTTAATTAGCTAGAGTTAGGTTTAAGAATTGAGTTGAATTACCACGTCAATTATATTTGATTAGTTCACGTAAGATATTTATATCACGTATCTTTTGTTATTATTTTTTAACCAAAATATAAGAAAAAGATTTTTTATGAAAATCTAAAAATAAAAAAAAAATTTAAAGATTAAGAAGTTTTTCTAAAGTTTCTTAAACTATATGGAAAGTCTATACCTTTTACGCTAAAATAAATGTGATAATGATATTTTTTTGTAAGACAAAAAAAGGAAAATGTGTACGTAACAAAGAAGAAAGGTTTATCAATTTGTATTATGACACCATTTTTTATCAAATTTCAAGCGTTTATATACACCTCCTACTAAGTGCAAAATTTTGATAGAGAAAGATTACATTACTCCTTTAACTATGAAGGATTTCTTATTGATAAAATTTGCTTCGAGTTATTCATCTATGATCATTGACTTCTCTTTGTTCAACAAAGTTAATATTTTAATGATGATTATTGGTGTTTTGGAAATATTCATATGTTTTGTGTTAATTTAGCTGGAGAAGAGGAGCTTATTTATCATTCCTATTTATTAAACATCATCAAGATTAGGTTAATAAAAATTGAAATTCTTAGAAAAGAAGCATGTAAAATTATCCTACCTATTGAATATCATTTTCTTTTGTTTTACAATTATTATTGTTTATAATAACCTCATGCTTAAAAGGAAAACATTTAGCACGACGAATAATAAGAACATGCTCCTTTTTATAGGAAATTAAATTTTTGTTGGTCTAATCTTGATTATGCCTTAATAAAGATTAATGCTAAATAATCTTCTTATCAATACTCATGTTATTTTTATATATGCTAGTAATACTTTCAAACAACCAACCATCATCATAAAAAAAATATCAACTTTTTCATATAAACCAAAAATAATGATTAAAGGTGGATATGGCACAAAACAAGTTTCATCAATAGAAAACCTAATTAATCAAAGGGTTAATGCAATCTTCTTCTATCAAACTTTTGAATTTTACAAAAATAGGAGGCATATGAAAAGACTTGAAAATTTATAATTATCGTGACATACTAATATTCTTTGCTGAAAAATATAATCAAATTTCTATTGATTTTAAAAGGACTAATTTTTAAATTTAGAAAGGCAAAAGGAATAGTTCATTTATGCAAAAATTTAGTTTAGACATGAACTTTTGTTACCGTTGAAAAGAACTCCTTAACGTTATAAACATGTTATACTTACATTTCAAATTGACAGAATCCTAGGTTCCCATTTATGTTCCGTCAAATTTGGACAACTTCATTTAGTTTTTTGGATGCCACTAAATCAGGATGCCAGTTGGACATCTAAACTAGTAAACAAGATCTTCTAACACCGTCCCTTACCTGATGATTTATATTTATAGATTATTTCCAATCTCTAAATCCCTAAATAAAGAAAAATAACATGCATTTTATCTTCATTTATTAGGGACACTTAGCCATTAAAAGTTTGGCTCTCTATTCTCCCCATCATTCTTGGTTGTTCTGTTATTGCCATCACTAAAGTGTCCTTTAATTTTCAAAGCTTTTAGGGTGCTTTGATTAGCAATGACGGTTTTCTTAGAAATATTTACTCAAAGCAAGATTACGAGGAAGTGAATGAACTTAACTTGTATGGTTGGATTAGTATAATCTCTTTAATTATTTGTTTCTAGTGGTGATGTTGTTAACGAATCCCAAATAGCTTCAAGGGTATCATAAGGCAATTGAAGTTATTTGGAAATAATCAACATTTCACTTATGGGTGTTGTTATATTGGATTTTCTATCATCTCTACAACCAGTCGTCATACTAGACACTTAATGATATTAGCCTTTTAACCTTCTTAGTTGGTAACGTAATCAAAAGAGTGGTGGTGATCGTGTCTACTATAATGGTGTATAGGAATCTAGTTAGGCTATTGAACACTCTTGGATTAGCCGTTGCAATACTTAGTACGGTCTGTATTCTCAAGTAACTTCTAAGAAGCCCAAGAAAATTGAAGGTTCAAAAGAGTTTTATAAATACTTACTAATTTTCTAGTATGACACATTTTGACAAAATAATATCCAGTCCAATAACTGCTTCAACATCTATATTGTTCACCAATCTACCCTAATAATTTTGGAATTGATAACTTGTGCATTTTTCCATGTTACCCATTTATGTGGTTGATGACATCACTTTGTTGATTTAGGCTTTGGACTTTCTACCTTGTGCTATTATTGGTGTTTTGGTTTCTTCTATTTAGAAAAAGATTTGTTGTTCTTAATTAAGGATAACTAATCCTAAATCCTAACTATCAGATAAGGTCAATGTTATTGTTACCTTTTATCAGTTGGGATGTCTAGTTCACATAAAGGAACCCGACAAAAATAATAAAAATATTAAGTTGTTAACATTTGACAGAACCTAGACCAAAATCTACAATTATATCAATTTAGGATTTAAATATAATATTTTTGCAATATTGGATTTCTTTTTAAATGCCATAGAAGATTTGGTACTAAGTTAAATTTTTTTACAAACATTTGCGGTTCAACTTGTCCCTTGTATCAACCACAAATAATAAATGTAGTTTATATTGATAGGTATATAATTTGTAGATATTGTTGAAAGGCTAATAGCTACAACAATTGTCATAAATGCAAAATATCTTAGAAAAGCATAACATTCCTAATTGTTACCATTTTGTATTTCATGTGTATGTATTTGTGTGGAAGGTTATATGTTACACTTTTATTATAAATACAAGATTTCCTATAAAAGAGTAGTAATTCTTATTTATTATTATTTTATCTTTGCATATATATGCCTATGTTAAAAATCCGAACATACCAATATATGTGTGTGAGACTAGTATCTATATATATGTATGTATGTACGTATATGTAATTGAATAAAAATATCATTTGAAAAAAATTCTTAATGCAACTATACTTAGAAAACTTCCTTTTTCTTATAATCATAAGTACATAAGTTTGATCAACCAATAATGTAAAATTTTGGGGTTTTTGAACAATTAGATATGTAAGGTATAAAACATCAGGATTGGACAAAGAGAGTCCCTAAAACATTGAGAAGAGATAGCCAATCCCTAAACAAGATGATGAAGGAATTTTTTATTTTAGATTAAAATTTAAGGGCAAAAGAAGATGTTATAAGATTAAAATAATAAAATCTAAATTCTATACAAAGAAATATAATAATTTAAATGATATAAATACAAAAGGACAACCAGACGACTAAGAATAAAATCTTTGAGAACTTATGATCAAGTTTAAATAACACTAGAAAAATTAAATCAGATACAAATCATTAATTATATAGAATCAATAACTGAATTCGTTAAGTATTTGGAATGCTATAAAGAAAGAATTCTTTGATAAGTTCAGAGTTTAATGAAAAAAAAAGTACTCATAACTCTCAATAAAAAAAAAGATATCAGAAAATAACTACAACTATGTAGAAACACTCCTTAAATACTAAAAAAAGCATAGTTTTAATGATAGGCATGATTGTTTTCTTTGTAGAATCTTTAGTGTTGGTGAACATGGTCTAAAACAAGACTATTTTCAAGGTTGTGTATTCACAGCTTACTTTTCTAGAGTTAAACAGGCTAGTACACAATCATGTATTAGTTCATGTTCTTTACTAGAGCTTTAACTCCTACATCTTGGGAAGTTCACCATCTAGGATAAGTGTGTACATGAGTTTGTATCAAATTTTATCACGTCTATGGAGAGCATTACATGCTAGGACATAGTTATATCTAAGACCAAGTTTAGTCAAATATGAATCTTAAACTTCCAAATCTTCTCTAACTAGCCTTTGTGACTAGCATAAGCCTTTATGTAATAGATCTTGTGTTTGACTAGTCGTGCTCCCATCAAACTTCAATTAGAGATCTACTAACCGCTATTATCTTTAATGCGTCCAGCACACTATAAGTAGAAAGGGAAAAATCGAAAAACCTAAGGAAAGGAGCTACTCTTAAATAGAAAAAGAGTTTAATGGTTAATTGTAAGGGATAAATAATGGTTAATTGTAAGGGATAAGGTGTTATTCCCCATTCTATTAGCCTAAACAATTATCAAGATCTCTAAAAGGTTTTTTGAAGATAAAGACTCCAAAAGGAATGACATTGGATGTAGGTTTTGAAATAAAATCTCTGGAAGAAAAATGAACATTTCATAAAATGAAAACATATAGATAAACACCTTTTTTATTTTACCCAGGGCTTAAAATAAAGTATCTAGAGTGATATCTAAGGTTTGAAATGAAAATTAAAGCATGATGTTAAATGTCTAAGATCAAGTCAAATTCATGGAAGGGTAATTCTATCAAGTCACTAGCAAATTGTTTCTCATGTATCATAATAAGGCAATCTCTATACACTCTATTCAAATATATGTTATGGCCCAATAGACTAGTCACATGTATATCATAGGCTAGTTGATCTAATGATAACATCCTATCACACTCTCCCCCAGTGCAAATGTATGCATGAGTGAAACCGGGATCCACAATACATGCATATCAAGATTAAAGAGAGAGAAAATACCAGTTATAACTTCTAGGGCATCCTGTTCCTTACGAGCCTTTATAACATATGCCTATGCTAGACTAGCTGGTGCCTCAGGATGATCAACGAACTCAAATACTATACTCAGAGTGGCCCTAGGTTGGCCTAGTCCACCTCTGCCTCTTCCTCATCTTCTAGGTGCAATGGGTGCATTAAATGCCCCTTTGCTCCCCTGTGGTGCTTTACTATGTCCTGAGCCTTCCTAAGCCTTGTGGATAATTAGCCATCGGATGATTTGTACCCCCATATCTAAAACAAGCCCCAGTTAACCACCTACATGTTCCTTGATATCTTGTGGTATAGTGCAGGCACTCTGGTGATCCATCTCTTTATCTAGCTAAAAACCCTCTACTAGTATTAAATGTTATGGATTGCCCCTGACACTTCCTCTAGTGGCTAGGCTATAAACTGACTCTGCTGGGGATGCTTCTTGTGGGTCTCGGGTCCTTTGACCCAAAAAAGAGTCACCTCTAGAGAAATTCTTGCTTTGTGCCCTTTCTCTCTTAGCTATCTCTTACTTTTTTACTCTGATAGCTACTTCAACTAGCTGATAGTAACTCACCTATTGTAGAGAAGTCACTGCCACACGTGCTAAGCTTGAGAGCTTAGTGGGAAAAAAACTTAGTTTGGATGACCACTCATAGTAATCATTCGCTAAGCACACACACAATGATGAATATCATAAACTCGTGTAAACAATGGTGACATAATTAAGCAAAGGACATAATGCAAATATCCTTCAACCATATTTTATAAATTCACATTTATAATCCAAATATTGATTTACAAAGCTCATTAATACAAATTATTCATGTTGTCATGTTGTATCTCTTACGTATAATTTTTTAATTTTCTTTCTATGTTAGGCCTGCACATTCCTATGGGTGTGGATAACGAGAGGTGTGGATAGTTGAAGATATCAAACTGTGGATACCTAAAGGCATCAAACTATAGATACCTGAAGGCATCGAACTGTGGATACCCGGAGGTATCGAACTGTGGAGACCACTCTGGTTTCGAAATGAAGACACCAGTGGTGTCAAACTATAGTAGCTATGTTTTAACCCTATAGGTATGCTTATCTATCCACCACTAAGATAATGAAGCAGGCATTGTAACATTTCCTTTAATCACTTGCCAATTTCATATTTAATATATTGACAAATCACATGATATTCATTTAAAAACATAAAATCTGTTTTAAAGTTAATAAATGCAAGTCATAATTTATCACCATTAGGATAGTATTCAAAGCACAAGTACTTGTATGATTTATTTTGTATATGTTTTGTTCAGTTGTGTTTTTCAAGGTACATTCACATAATTCCAGTATATAAATTTCTTTACCTCATTTAAATACAAAACAATGTTAAATTTCACTTAATTATCTTCACAAAATTAGTATGTGAACTTCTATAGTCATACTAAACACATATAAGCAATAAATGTGCATACAAATCATCTATGTATATGTAAATTTTCTTTAGCATGCATTATGCTCAATCTTAAATACTAATGTTTAATCACCCAATTCACATATGGTAAGTCATATTTCATTTATTTCTAGGTGTATAAAATTTTTTATAAACATTCAAAAAGGTTCTGATATGAGTCGGTAAAAAAAAGGAAGCAAAAAACTCAAAATAGTGAAATTTGGGCTAAGCCTATTGTGGGTCTAAAAATAGGCAAACAAATTAGTCCAGAAACAAATTACACTATAGTCTCCATTTGTTCTGTAATTTTCACATATCAAACATTCAATTTAGGCTTTGAGATCTTCTAAACATTTGTCTTTCTATATCTTTAATTTCCATAGCACTAAAAATCAGACCATTTAGACTTCTAAACCATGAGATATGCACCAAACATCATAAGTTGCTCCAATATAAGGGTAACATCAGGTCACCATTTTCGATCTCGATTTCCAATGTCAGAGAGCTAGAATTAAGTTTACATCTCTTCCAAACATTTTTAGTTCTATGTCTTAAGTTTCATCTCCAATTAGAATCACCCAATTTGGAGGTCTATAGGCTGAGTTATGGCTAATACAATAGGGCTGGTTCAAGTGAACTGAGAACCTAAGACAAAATTTCACTAAATGTTACTCTCTCTTATCATTAGTCCTTCAGTGGAACTAACTCTACCAAAGTGTGGAATCCTATAGGGACAAAATTTGAAACTAATTGGAAGCAGGAATTATTGGGGATTGATTCCATTACAAACTGTCCGGAAGAATCAAACAAATCTGAGGAAGTTTTGGCCAATGGAGGCAATGTTAACGAATCCATTCTAAAGCCAAACTTGTTGGTTGAAGGAGGCATAAGCAGTCATGGTATTTTTGAGACTAATGTTGCTAATCATAATGGCTCAGGTATTGAAGGCAATCTATTAATTGCTAAGGAGGAGACTAACCAAGAGCAATATGTCCCAATCTTATCAAAAGTTCCTATATAACCCCTTGTGTGTCGAATAGACTCTTTAGATAAAGAGGAAGCCACATCCTCTTTTACTAATTCTTCTAATAATCCCTTATGTTTGGATAATGGAGATACTAAATTGGAAGACTTTTAAAATGTAACTAGTAAGAAAACTTTGAGAAGTGGACAGAGGAAAGGTGCCAAAGTTAAAACTTTACCAAAATGACAGTTTTAATTTAGAATGTACGTGGTATTAACAGCTTGAAAAGTTGTATTCTTTTAGGGATTTTTTTAGAGGATTAAACCTCTTATTGTAGTTTTGCTTGAAACCAAAATAAGATATGAGAATATGAATAAGATGAACATTTTGGGTCCTTGTTAGACTTTTCTCTCAAACCATTAGTACCATTATTATGGCAGAATTGTTATTGGTTATAACGAGAGTTTTGTCAAAGTGGAGGAGAAGTTCTTTAATGAGTAGATGATGCATCTCAGTATTCACTTCTTATTGGAAGGAGTTACATTTCACTCTTCTTTTGTCTATGTTTTAATATAAGTTCCCAAAGGAATAGTCTATGGTGCTCATTGAGGAACATCCAATATACTTTTTCAAATCCCTAGATCATAACAGGTGATTTTAATTCTATTATCTATTGATCGGAAGTAGAGGGAAATTACAATATAAGGAATTAAAATGATGATCTAAAGTGTAGATCATTTAGGTGTTATTGGTCTTAAACAAGAAGGGTATTGCTTTAATTGGAGCAACAAATAATAGATTGATTGGTATATTCGGAAAAAATGAGACAGAGCACTAGTTAATGAGGATTGTCTCTTTCAATTTGCCAACAGTAAGACTACTTTCTTAGACCCTCTCTTTTTAGATTATACTCTAATTTTGATTGATGGGCTTTTTCAGAAATCTTCCACTTTTCATCCCTTTAGATTTGATAACTACCTAGTTAAAGTTGATGGGTTCAATGATGCCATTCAGAAGGGCTTATCTATCCAAGTCTTTGGCTTTAGGCAATTCATCTGTTATAAAAAACTTAAAGACAACAAAGCATAATTGAAGAAGCTAAAATCATCTCATTCACTAAGCACTCAAGTTGTGATTGATGTTGCTAAGGAAAGATTAGTAGCAACCTAATATTTATTGTTGCATAATGCCAAAAATTATCTCTTATTTTAAAGGAAAAATTGGAGCTAGAAATCTTCCTAAAAGATGTTCAAGAACATTCTTCTCTGATCCATCAAAGGTCTCAAATTAGTTGGTTTAAAGAGGGGGACAGAGCTTCTAAGTTCTTTTTCAATTCCTTATTAGACAAGAGAAATGTCAATAAAATATGTTTTATTACTATTGCAGATAGGAGAATCCTAACTGATCAATCAAGTATTTTAAAGGAGGCTGTTAATTTCTATAGGGGGCTGTTGGGATCAGATTTAGACTTTTCTTCTACCATTATGGATTCTCCTCAAACTATTATTACCAATAGAATATCTCAGGAAGCTTCTCAGGAGTGAAACCTATCTCTGATGATGACATCAATGCTACTATCTTTGCTATGAATGAGATGAAAGCCCCTAGTCCTTATGGACTAAAAGGTTTCTTTTTGCAAAAGACCTGGTCTTTTATTGGTCCTATAGTTAGAGAAGATATTCATGAGTTCTTTGACAAAGGGGTCATCCTAAAAGAATTTAATAAAACTTTTCTCTGTTTAATTCCTAAAATATCTAACCCCTCTACCTTTAGTGATTTTAGGCCAATTGCATGTACAAACTTCATCTACAAAATTATGGAAAAAATCTTAGCCAACAAATTGAAGGGAGTCTTAATCTCATTATCAATGAGAATCAGAATGCCTTTATAAAGGATAGAAGCATTTGTGATAACATTCTTATTGCCCAGGAACTCTTAAAAGGCTATACCCAGAAGGAACTACCCTCTTGAATTATGTTGTTAAGACTGACTTGAATAAAGCTTTTGGCTGCATTAGTTGGTGTTTCCTCTTTAAAGTACTTAAGGCTTTCAATTTCCCCAATATTTTTATCAATTGGATTTAGGCTTATGTATCCACCATAGCTTATTGCATCTTGATTAATGGTACCCCTTCTAGACTTATTAAGGGGAAGAGAGGTATTAGATAGGGAGATCTTTTGTCTCCATATCTATTTATTTTGTGTATGGAAGTGTTATCCTAATTGCTCAAGACCAGAGCCTCTCATAATCCCAAATTCAAGTATCACTCTAAATGCAAAAGAGTTTCTCTTACTTATCTTTGTTTCACAGATGACCTAATTCTCTTCTCTAAAGCTCACCCTGAATTCGTCAAGCTATTAATAGATACTCTCAATAAGTTTTTTTGACATGTCTGGGATTAAGGTAAATCTTAATAAAAGTCATTTTGTTCTCTCATCAACAGCGAAATATCTCCTGGATACTATTTCCTTGTTAACTGGTACGAATAGGAAAATCCCGCCTTTGCATTATCTAAGTTTGCCTATTACTACCAGAAGGCTATCCTTCAATGAATGCCTTCGTCTAATTGAAAGAATATAGAGGAGAATCAACAAATGGTCTGATAGATTTCTTTCATTTGAAGGTAAAGTTCAACTTCTTAAATTTATCTTATGCTCCCTCCACTTATATTAGAGTAAACATTTTCCTTTGTCTAAGAAATTGATCAAATCAGCAGAGAAAATGATGGGAGACTTTTTATGGGGCAAAGAAAACAAAAATTCGAGTTATCCTAAGGTCAAATGGGTAGATGTGTGCAAACCCAAGGAGAAGGGAGGGTTAGGGATCAACTCTATAAGAGTAGCCAACAATATCTTTCTGATTGAAAGAATTTGGAGAGTGCTTCAACACAAGCATTCTTTGTAGATGAGATGGCTTCACAGCTATTTTTTGAAAGGGAACAACCAATGGTCACTTTCACCTAGATCATTCTTCTCTTGGTTCCTTAACTAAAATTTAGAGAAAAGAGATGAAGGAGGAAATGAGGCTTGCTGTAAAATTGGGAATGGAAAGGATACCTTCTTGTGGCATGACAACTAGACTGGTTATGGACCCTTTTCTTATAACGCCAATGTGGTAATAGCCTTTTCAAGGGTTGATTACAAGGCTAAGGTTGTTGTTCTTATAAACCATAATGAGTAGGTACACTTTCCTACAGAAGTTCAACAGCTAAAACCTCCTTATTTCCTGATTTTAACACCCAGGACAATTATCTTTGTCTTGGATTTACTATTGAGAGATTTTCAGATGGACTCTATAAGAGATGGTTTTACAATATTGAACAAGTTGTTCCCTGGTCTACAATCATTTGGAACAAATTTCTTCGACCTAGTAATGCCTTCCTACTATGGCTAATGGTTTAGAACTGGATTGCAATTATGGATAGATTACCATTCTTACTAAATTTGGATGCGACATGCAGTTTATGCAAAGAAGCACCAAAAACAAAAGATCATCTCTTCTTTCTCTGCCATTTTTCCAATACTATTTGGAGTAGGATTAGAGAACATTTCTCATAGTTTGATCCCTCTATTCTACTCATGGATCTAATCAATACCCTTTTTATTGCACAAGATTCCTCTCCACTCTAAAAGAGGAACATGTTGATTCTAGCCTTAACAGCACAAGAGCTATGGCAAGAAAGAAATCAAAGGAAGCTCTAAAATAAGGAACATTCCAAGGAAGCAGTAATATACACACTTTTTTAGAGATTCAGGGAACAAAGTATTTGTTGGGAAATAAAACAAGAATGGGTAGGATAAAAGCTAGAGATATAGTAAGAGCTTTGGCACTTACCAGACTGAATAGCATGACACTGCATGTAGACCATTTGTGGGTTCCTCAAACTTTAATCTTGTCCTAACAAACATAAACTTCGATTAATGGAGGCCGCAAGAATAAGAGTTGCACCTAGATAAATATCTCTTACCTTGGTAGTGAGCTGCGACGATAATTAATGCTGGTTCTCTTTAATCGCCTAACCCTAATTGGGTAAGGCTTCATCTCGTTCGTAAATGGTGGAGGGTGGGGGTAGGGGGACTAACTTTTACCCTTTTTGTTTCCAAACTCTTCTTTGTTCTTTTTAAGTTATTGTTTTAACCTATATGATATCATTTTGGCTTCCTATTGGAGGGTCTGTATGTATTGCCGTTTTAATACTCTTAGGGGGTTTGTCTTAACGATATTGTTCAGTGGTAGGAGACTCTCTTCTCCTAACGTTTTTTTGCAACATCTTATTTCTAATAATTCAATTTTATTTTTTTTAAAACATGGTTTTAGGAATAAGATCAATCAGATTAAAATCTACTACAAATCTAACATAGTATTATCACTAAGACAAGTCCATTAAATTTTATGCACCCAGTTGGACTTGAATTCAATTTTTAAGGTTATGTTATACCCAAGTAAAATTAAGCTTCTCCATTGAAAGGCCCAAAATATTTCGACCTAATAAAATCTAAAATAGACCAAGAATGTTTCCAACTCCTTGAAATATCTCTGGATTGACAAAGACCACATTCTGTTAGACCCTTAAACTTTAGAGCACTTCTCAGCAACCTTCACAATGTGCCTTAGGAGGAATGTTAGCTGGATTACACGTATGAGGGAGGCATGCGAAAATACTAAGGCAAACATGGGCGATTTGGATCAAACTTGGTACGAATTTTCATAGAGTCTCAGACCTTATAAAGATTGGCTCAACCTTGGCTAGGGACTTGATGGACTATAGACTTGGCCCATGGTTGGATGAATGGACCACGACTAGCGGACTTATTGTGGGAAGCATTGGATTAGGCTAGTGTGCTATGTGGACTTCGACAAGATCACATTGCATCATCAGCGGATAGAGATCATGGGGAGATCTTGGATGATGTGATGATAACTAAGAGTTAGAGTTGCAGTGGGACTCAACATCTAAAGATAGTGGAGATCTTCGAGGATAAGGGTGCTAGTTTCCTATTTAAATGCAAACTCTATCTTTCTGTTATTTTGTATATTCTATCTTATCAGGTAGAGTCCTATTTGAATGGGGGTGTCATCTAATTGGTCCACGTGATGTAATATGATAGAGATAGATGTGATCTTAGCACGATCTTGGGCAGCTCAGTTTAAGTGAGATTTTGAATGTAACTTGGCTTCCAAGTTAGAATGCCTATATATAGCTCATTTGAGCTTTGCTCTTGATTCAGTCAGAGAGAGCATTCCTTGTATTCTTTTGAGAGAAAGTAATATAAAGGTTGGTTTTACCATATCTCTCTTATTTTCTGGTTGCCTTTATTTTCTTATTGCTTTCATAGCATTATTTCTTCAAGGTTGAGGTAAACACTTTGAGGGTTGTTGAAGGCTGAAGTCTTGCTTAAGCAGACCTAAGTGAGGCTACCGTACAAAGGGTGTTGGCATTTAACTTTGGTGAAAGTTTGTCCCAAGGTAACCTTTGTATCAACTGGTATCAAAACTAAATTTTAGGATGGCAGTAGGCAACTTGACAAAACGAGTGACTAGGGTGAAGGCACTCATTGGACCGATTCCTGTTGGAGAGGAGGAGGTCCCATCCTATCAATCGCGATTTGAGGCAATGGAAGACAATATCACAATTGCACTAACAAATGGCAGATTTGTTAAAGGCATACGAGGAGGCCCTGTTTGAGATCAAAATGCTGAGGTGTGCCATTGCAACAGATGCTGGTCGTGCGAAAAGCTCATCACCAAAACCTTCAGCGATGAAGGTATATGAACCTAAGTTGTTCGAAGGCGTGCGGGACACCAAGGTGCTTGAGAATTTCTTGTAGGATATGGTGTAACATCCCACTACCATAGGGTACGTACCTAAGTTTTTTAGGGACATAACCTATGATAATGGTATGTTAGAGCAATACAGATCTAACTTACACATGGCATCGTCTAACATACTCGAAAATATTATCATTTTGTCTTAAAAACATTCACTTTATTTC
>JANQAP020000579.1:863392-878521 GCA_026874005.2 Erythroxylum coriaceum
GGTGAGATGTCTTGACGCGGCAGAGTATCTCCCCCTTATTTTCCTCTCTTGACACGGCACCTTGATTCTAGATCTCAGGTAATTACTATCTTCGTTCGATTCTTTTAGCGAATTAGGGCTTTACTATTACCTCCGAATTCTACATAGGTTCTCTGGGATTTCCAAGTTAGATGGTTCGATTTTTAGATCAGGTGAGCTTCTTGTGATGTTTCTTCGCCTTTTATCTACATACTTCATCAACTAACATTCTTATCCCTTTAGACCTATAGATTGGTACCACCTAAGACCGGGCCTGTAGCCGGAACCATAGGCAATGAAAACTAATAATTAGAATTGATCTGTAGCAGGCAGAGTATCTCCCCCTTGTTTTCCTCTCTTGACACGACGTCTTGATTCTAGATCTCAGGTAATTACTCTCTTCGTGCGATTCTTTTAGCGAATTAGGGCTTTACTATTACCTCCGAATTCTACATAGGTTCTCTAGGATTTCCAGGTTAGAGGGTTCGATTTTTAGATCAGGTGAGCTTCTCGTGATGTTTCTTCTCCTCTTATCTACATACTTCATCAACTAACATTCTTGTGTTGATTTCAGAGAAAGAGGGAATAGCAGCGCACCTCAATCCTGAACTTGCTGAGAGTCTCTATCCTTTCCATTAAGTGAGTATCTGAAAATAGAAGTTCTCTAAGAAGTAGGAGATGATTTTAGACTGCTTGAGAATCTTTTGTGAATGTTGTATCTGATCCTTTGAATAATCAGTAGTTCCAAAAATTGTTTGGAACCCGACTAATTGAACTGTTCTGAATCTAGCCCCTTGTGTTATGAAATTGCTTGTGTGGTAAGGATTAGGAAATCTCAGCGAGGCTAAACTCTCTATGTGAGGGCCAACCCTCTTCTGCAGTGTAGGTTCAACTGATTTATAATCAGTTGTTCCCTTATACTAGCAATAGTAAGATCTATAAGGGACGTTTGAGAGTTAGATTCCTCCCTGAATCTCTTGTTGTTTCTCTCAATCCAGACAGCTTGGACACATATAGCAACTGAAACTAGTATGATTTCCCTATCATATTTAGAGCTATTTACAAGGGATAGTTGCTGTAGGATCTTAGAGAGTCTGCAGTGGTGAGTCCTAGTAATATATAGGCTAGAGATTGTAGCCCAAATTCCTTTAGAATAATCACACTCAAAAAAGAGGTGTTCTCTAGTTTCATCTTCCATATTAGAAAGAATACATGTATTAGGGGAGGATAGGATAGCCAGAGAAGGAAATTGACATTAGGTCTAAGGACCTTGTTCCAAACCAGTGGGAACCATCCCACTCTATTAGCTGACCCATCTCTCAACTTTTTTGCTTCCTTAATGGTAATTTCTGAAATAGGAACTATAAGTAGATGTCTGTCTCCCCGCAGCTTCTAAAATTAGGAATGGATAATAGTCTCATCTTGTCTTAAGTTAACAACCAACTTCCATTACTAATTATTTCATGGAGCTTGGTTTTCTTTGGGAACCTCTCCAATAGGAATTTTGCTAGTTGATTATGAATTAAAGGTCCTTAGCCTCCCTAATTATCATACCATAGGGAAAATTTTTCTCCTGTCCCCAATTGACAAGTGATGTTTTGTTGCACCTCTTCCCTCATTCTCAAAATTTGGTTAAAGAACCAAGAGTAATTGTCTTTTATTTTTAGAGCCCAAAAACTCTCCCCTTTCAATATATTGGTGTGAATCCATTTGATCCACAGAGATTGCTTGTCACTTAGGATTCTCCAAATCCTCTTTGTCATGAGCAGTCTGTTTTTCTTGCTGATTGACTTTAACCCTAATCCACCTTCTTCTTTCGGTTGATAGATAACCTTCCAATTTGCTTTTGCCATTCCTTTCTCCCCATTTCCTTTCCCCCATAGGAACTATTTCATCAGCTTATCTAGAGTTTTAATAAGCCCTTTCGATAGGAAAGATAGGAACACCAGTAGGTTTGCATAGATTGGATCACTGACTTTAGGAGCTAGAGTTTTCCACCATAGGGTAAAGCTTTATTGGTCTAAGATCCTAATCTTTTCTCGATTTTTCTATTAAAGGAATCGATCAAACTGATTTTAACTATAGTTGATAGGATTACGGACAAATTATGGCTTAAAATTATTAGGACAGACCAAGTCAAGGGTTGAACTACTGAAACGACAAAAATGACATCATTTTATCAAAAATAATATTGACTTGTAATTTTTTAAGAAAAAAGTAAGAATGAGCCGACCCGTGGGTCACTCATCCCCATCGACATCCCTAAAAAAGAGAATGAAATTCAAAATATCAAATTATCTACAGGCTACTAAATCTCGCAACGACTAATTACTATAATTCGTCTATATATATATACAAATTACTATAATTCGTTTATATATATATATATATTTCCAGCTAGGTGTATGTCACTTAACTTGGCTGTTAAGTATGCGGAGGTCATTAATTCCATTGTTTTGCAGGTCAAGATTTTTAATCTCCTTTCCTTTTTAATTTTCTTTATGGGTTTGTCTTATATTTCTTTAGATCTTTTAATCGTTGAACTACTAAAGTTAACGATGCTCAGTTCTCTGTTTAAGATAAAGCTTGTTTTGGTACTCTTTCTATTTGAGTTTTGGATTTATTACAGTACTAAGATCACAGAGCACTTGACGCTAATAGTATTAAAGTGAACGTGGAGTGTCTAGACTAGTTTTAGGACTGACATTTGATTAGGTTGATGCTATGTGCATTCATTTTGGAAATATTTGGTTTTACTTCAAATTCTACCATAACTGGACATGACATTTTGGTGTTGGACAATCTTAGAACTTAGGTTTTTATTTGTCACCTAGACAAGACCATGGTCCAAAAGGAGCAAATTTAAGGGTTGAATCCATGGGAACAAGGAAATGATGTTTGTTTGTCAATTGCTGCGTAATCTTGCATTCTGAATTCAGTTTGATGCTAACGAGATATTATACAACTATCAGAGAAAATGAAGGAAGGCAAAAGCAATGTAAAATGAAAACAAGTTTTGATTTTGCAATGTTTATGTTTCTGCGCTTTATCATATAACATCATAGTTTCTTTTTAATTCTTTTGTTGGAGAATAGGAAGTGGGTGGATGTAAACTTTGATTGCAACTTATTACAACATGTTGCTACCATGCCTTCCTTGTATGGATGTTTTCTATGTTAGATGTAACTCAGAATCTAAGACAAGTGATTTTATTTTCGGATCACAGATCAGGGTCATTTGCTTGGGTATTTAAGTCACTTTTAGCACTCAAAACACTTTGTTAACAAGACGTTACTTTTCTTATTGAGGATAATTTCTTGCCAAGGATAGCAACTCCATTGGAGGATATTTTCAAATCGATTTTCTGATCAATATTCTTCTCTCAATGACATCATAAAGCATGGCTCTGTCTTTCCATTATAACTATATTTTCCATTGTAAACTTTGAGTGAATTACTACCATTAACTCTTAAACCAGGCTTTGGTGCTTTGGACAACTTACCCTGCTTGTTATTTCTAGTTTGCTTGAGGGATACCTTTATACCTGAAGGTAGAAAGCTTAGAGATCCTAGAAGACTTTATGCTCCCGGGAGAATGTATCATATTGTGGAGAGAACTTTTTATAGGTAACTTTATTTTTCATACATTGGCCTTGTTGGTTTGAGGTTTTATGCGATACTAAAATTTCTTGTTTGCTAAACAGGCATTGATAATTTGGATATCAATCAAACACACTTTCTTAAACATTGATTAGTTTTTCATTTTGCTTTAAAATCCACTTTTGTTCATGTGTTAACCAACCAATCATCAACTTTTGACAGGCCCATTAATTCTCCTGTGAAGATATACATCTAATCCATTATAAGGTTCCTGTCATAAGCTTCTAATTCTTTGTCAGTAACTTTTAAAAGGGTTGGTAATGAGAAAGGCAATATATACCTAGTTGCCATCAAGTCAGTAGTCCTAGTTTATGAACTAGAAAAGTTTGTCTTAACTTGTTATACTTTGGAATATTTTCCAACTTTCATGGGGAGAGATTAATATAGTAAGTCTTTCATGTAGCTTAGATATGTAACAGGATATGTCTTGGCTAGATCCAGTACTGTTGATATATAATTTATAAAGAATTTCATAATCTGTTGAATACATCAAACTTGGTCCATTACTGGAATATGCTATTGGTCTAAAACAGATAACGCAAGAAACTGATAAATGTAATGAATTCTTTCCTTATATATATATAACCAAGACAAAAGTGTAATATGATAATACCAAAAAAAAATTTGTGACCTTAGAGGTACATAAAAAAATTAGAAATATGGTCCATATGTACAATATCTTGTGATAGGTAATTTCCTAAATTTTAAATTAAAACCTCTTATCCTACAAGTATACAGATCATAAATCACAGTATAGAAAGGTATCGTCCCACAGGGATTGGTTAGTTACCAAAATGATCTAAATTTTATTTTGTTTAGGAACCTCAAATAATTATATTTGGAAGATCCAAAATATAAAAATTAAGAGTCATACATACACACTTTAGGATTGTCACAAAAGTAAGAACACAAATTTAGAAAATGGTGAATCAAAGTGTCAATTTAATAACTTAGGATTGTCATTACATAACTATGTATTCCCTCTCTTTAGCAATATTCATTATGTTTAGTCCAAAATTTCCTAATGTCCTGGTTCTTTCACTCTCATTACTTGAACCAAATAATCCCTGTTTAGTGATGTAAATGAATTATGTAAGCTCTCACTTCCCATTTTTCTCTTAACCATTAAAAGTATATGAACAAATTTTTGGACGACCACTTTTTCATTCAAAATCTCTCTCCAAATGGCAAGGTAACTTGATATATGGAGTGTTCTTGGTGTAAGCCCACTCTCATGGCACTTACTAACACATTTCTTAATTCCATATCTCTATGTGAGCTAAGTATGGACAACCATATACTATAAACATCAAACAACATCAAACACAGCCATAACATTGAATAAAGTGAGGTACTACATAGTTTAGGTAATAACAACCCTAATAACTACTTAGAAATCCATCAAAATCTCATCCAGTATGTTCATAACATATCTATACATCCTTCTCAATCAATAAAATAAAATAAAGAAGCAAGAAAAGAAAAGAAGTAAGGCTGATATGTTGAAGAACAAAGCTGGAATTTTATGGTGGCAGCTTTGTGTCTCCTTGAAATCCTTTGATTCCACCTTGAATTCTCTTGGTTTTTCTCTAAAAAATGCGCTCTTCTAAGGCTGATATGTTGAAAAGCAAAGCTGGAATTCTATGGTGGCAGCTTTGTGTCTCCTTGAAATCCTTTGATTCCACCTTGAATTCTCTTGGTTTTTCTCTAGAAAATGTGTTCTTCTCTCTCCCTTGGATGTCTTGCACGACCTTCTCCTTTTCAAAGGTTTAAAATTGAGTTTTTATACCCTATTTAATGCTTAAAACGACGTAGGAAGGAGGAAGTTGTCAGTTGAAATTTTCCAGAAAACTCTGTTTTCTATCTTGACTTCAATCCGTGATATCTTATTGATTTCTTATCCAAATTGGGCCGTTATCTCACCAATTTGAAGCTAAATTTATCCTCTTTCTTTTGCATCAAAAACAAAAAAACATCCAATAAGAATTGTATCTTCTGAAAGCTTAACATTGGTGATGGGTCGGCCTAGGAAAATTCCAGCTTTGCTTTGGCTCGTATGACTTGCTTTCTCTTTGGTTCTTCTATCCTTCCATCCCTTAAAACCACCTTCAAACCTATTAATGAACAATAAAATTAATCACTTAATCATACCCAAAACACATGCAATTCATACTAACATTAATGTAAGAAAAGGACGTGCAACAATGCCATGCAAAATTAATGTAAAACCTAATCTTAAAGACCTAATTCACACACATTCATGCATATTCACATACATTCATACATAATCATGCAATTATATGAAACTAAGACAAACCATAAGCTAAACAAGTTAGCAATAATTAATTTATCACGATTAACTAACAAATTATCCGAAGAAAAGTATGTACAAATGCCACCTATCAACTTCCCCACACTTAAACTTTTTTTTGTCCTCAAGCAAAATCAAACACAAAAATAATATGAAGAACACAAATACACAAAAACATACACGCATACAATGTCAAAATTGATGGCTACTGACTCGGAACGTTATGCAATCAACTTAATCGTAAACAATAGTTATATCATAAGTTCAATGTATTGACTTATTTCGTTATGCCTAAGTACTTTAATATAAACATACACATCTATCAAGATATAAACATCTCAATTTAAACCTATGTCACTTATAGATATGCATTTACAATTATAGATCATTTAAATGGTTAACTATCCAATTTATCCTATCATGAAATTTTTTAGCTAATTTATCATATCAGTAGGGTTTTTATTACACATACTTTTTCTCATTTTTGTAACATTGACTTAGTCTTGTGATGCGATGACAAACATTGGTGATGAATGCCCCCAATTACTCAACTAGGCCACATTTTTTACTTATTAAGCTAGCTTAATTGGAGTGTCATTCTAGCCTTTTGACGTGAAGACAAACATTTATAATGAATGCCCTTAGTTACTCAACTAAATTACAGCTCACAACCGGCTACTAACACTATTCTTAACCCTTTTAGGTCAGTGGAATAGTTATTAACTCACACTCTTTTCTTTTTCTTTCACACTCTTTTCACTTCATTTCTTTTAGCTTATTATTTTCATAAAAGGGAAACTGAGATTGTCTACTGATTTAAAGGCTTCTAATGGTAATTACATATGAATTAGCAACATTAAGTGTAAAACCAAATGTCCTATTCTAATCAACACACATGTTTATGTTAAAGCTATTTATAATCTAACTTCCTAAGTTAACACATATCACCAGTTCAACAACATTGTTCAAAATTAAGCTAATTCACATAAAATTCCACCCACTAAACATCCACACAGTCATACAATTTCACACAAAAATTGAAAAAAACTGGCACATTAACACAAAAACATGAAAAATAATGCAAAATATGCCAAAAAAAGGAGTTAAATACGACATGCAACATTCAATGCAAATTGCATATCATTTAACATTGGTGATGGGCTGGCCCAGGGAAATTCCAGCTTTCCTTTAGTTCACATGACTTGTTTTCTCTTTGGTTCTTCTATCCTTCCATCCCTCAAAACCACCTTCAAACCTATTGATTAACAACAAAATTAGTCACTTAATCATGCCTAAAACACATGCAATTTATACCAACACTAATGTAAGAAAAAGACGTGTAACAATGTCATGCAAAATTAATGTAAAACCTAATCTTAAAGACCTAATTCACACACATTCATGCATATTCACATACATTCATACATAATCATGCAATTATATGAAACTAAGACAAAACATAAGCTAAATAAGTTAACAACAATTAATTTATCAAGATTAAATAACAAATTATCCTAAGAAAAATATGTACAAATGCCATCTATCATCTGGTAAAATGAGATACATACAATGAGTAATGCATATAAACAAATAAATATTCTTTAAGAGGCCTACAGCTAATAAACCAGTAATAACAATTGCATTTGAATCATGCATGTATAAGTTGTGGGAGAAAAGGAATGATAGAGTATTTAGAAATAATGCAAAATCGATTGAACAAGTCAAAGATGAAGAGACAAAGTGGGTGAAGGAGTAGCTTTTAATGAGCTCTAAAGTAAGGACATGTATTAGATAACTACCAGCTTCAAAGAGAGTCAATGTCAATTTAAGCATATAAGAAGAAGAAGAAGGAAGGACTGGGATTCATAATATTATCTAGAGGACTTGCTTGCAAATCAACATAATCAACAATATACTAATGTATTAAAGAAGAAGAACGGGAGACAAGTATGAGAGCTTACCTTATGATGACCACCCTAAGTAGATGATTACAGCTCTAAGTAGTAGTAGCACAAGTAACCCGACAATATAAGTACTTCCATAGCCTTACTTCAGCTGGATCTACCCGTGCAAATTAAAATGAGGTCAGTAAGCATAAAGGAGTGTTGAGATAGTCGAGCGTCAAGGAGACAAGAACTTGTAGCAGCTTAGCTTGAGATGTGTGAGAGGGATAGAACATAATCAAAACTATAAGAAGTAGAACAAAATGAAGTAGTTTATATGGCTAAAATATGTCATGTGTAAGAAAAGTTAATCCATTGACCAACTTTGGTTTTGTCTTATTGATGTTTGACTTATATAGTTCTTTATATATTGTACCATTTGTACAATTTTCCTTTATTTAATGAAAGTTTAATTAAAAAAGTACTTAGTTGACGCATAATTAGCTTCATTATATGTAATGAAGTGCACAATATTTTTGGTTCTAACCCATTTAGTAATTTCATAAAATAGTCTAAATAAAATATACACCTTTTACCATAATCAAAGGCATTAATAGACTTGATAAAAGTTAATCCAACATTACAATAAACTAATAAATTAATCAAGGTTCCTTGTTATTGATTAGTCCACCCATCTTCCATAATAGTACATCGTATTATTCCCCAACTAAACTTATATGTATTTAAAATAAACTCATATTCCCTTTTCAAAGCTTGAAGTAAAGGCACACGAATCTCATAATAAAAAAAGTGTCTTAAATCTTAGACCTATCATTATTATATCATTTATTACTTATTAAAAATAAGGAAAATTTAAAGCATTTAAAGATATACATGATAAAGCCATCTAGTCCAAGCTCTTTTACATCGCAAAACAACATCCTTATCAATCATAATACTTTTTAAACCTGGTCTGAGAACCAGGAGTGGTTCTTAAAGGAAAAGAAGAATCTATATCACTAATAGCTTTCCTTTTTTTCTTTATTTAATACTTGTTGTGCTTCATCATCTCTAAAAGATATATTATAGGCCTCTTTATTTTCTGTTTTTTATTTGTTGTTGCATATAATTTTCAATCCTCTCACATACATCAAATGATACTTTTTTACAAAAAGCAATATCACCATTAAAACCAGTAAAACTTTCTTTCGTTCTATAAATTTTTTCCTTTTTAAATATTTTATTGCAAAATATACAAATATATTGAATATTTCCATCGTGTGTTTAAGAAGAAGAAAAATAATTCTATATTGGATCAATTTTTTAATGATTTCATTTTCTCCATTATAATTTCAAATTAAAAAATGAAAAGAATATTTTATAATTTAACTTTCAAAATAGATAAATATTTAATCACTAAATTTAAAGATCAATAATTCTTGCTATTTAAAAATGTGGTATGAATTTTTTTAGGATCAATTAGTGGATGAAAATTAAAATTTTGGGTGAAATAAAAAGGCAACGTTAAAAAGGGTTAGAATGTAAAAGAAAATGGTTTATTTATGAATTGCAAAATGTAAAGATCTTGAAATAAGAAAGAAGAAGAAAGACTTTATTTGTAATAAAGGAAGAAAAAAAGATGACCATACAAAAAGGAAAAAGGAAAGAAAAAGGAAAAAATAATTATAAAAGAGATTCAAAGTAACAACCATGACAGATACATGCATGAGAGAAAGAAAATGAAAAGTGGATTTGGATTTAGTTGGTTTTTAGAAGGCTCTTTCTCTTCCTAATGGCATAGGGATTGTGTGAGGAAGCCCTGAAGCTTTAGGAACATCTAAACTTAAAATTCCATCAAGGTTTTCTTTTACAAGAATGACTACTTAAAGATCTATAAACTTAGAACATTATTAAATGGGCCTAAGCTTTGAATTAGAATTGTTAAAAATTTTCATTATAATATATGTCCTATTATGCATATTTAAACTATAAACTATATGTATGTTACTATCCAAATGATGTATAAACTAAATTTCATATGTTATCATGGAATAAAGTTTTTATATGGTAGTTATTAGGCTTCAACTCTGAAGCTCAACTACATTGAAGGTGATGCAAAAGTGAAGGGAAAACTTGAAATTGAATACCTATCATTGTTGGAGCTATTTAGAGTTCCTAAAAAGCATAATAACTTCAATATGATAAAGGTTAGTAATAAGTTCTCTAGACTTAGTTTTGATAGTTTGAAGGATCTTAGTTTAACTTATGATTAGAACTTATTGAAAATGTTGAATGAGATTGAAATTTTATGAATTAATGTAGTATAAGTATACTTTGATCATAGGTATAAAATTGAAGCTAGCATAGTGAATGAGTTGGGTAAAAGACAATGTGTGAAGCAAGAAAGAATCATGGTTTAAGATTAAATGACAAATATGATCTTGAATATAACCCCGTAGAAACTAATTGCAGTGATGATAAGTTAGGTCCCAATGAGAATTATAATTCTTAGAATTGTTTTTTGAGTATCTTTGTGGGGAATATAACTATAATTGATAGCAATGAGTGGAGTTTCATCAATGACCAACATCTTAGTCTAATGGAGGTTTTGAAAGTAATGGCTCCACATATAAAGCACATAAAGTGTGTAAGGTATATTTATTTGAATTGTAATCACAGGGGCATACTTACAAATAATTAGTTTGGAACACAATAAATTGCATAATTGAGTATGATTATATATATAGATATATACTTTATGGATAAGGGTCCAAAGCCATTTGTTAAAGCCTTCATAAGTTCACTACTTAAATGTAAGATTATGCATAATAACATAACAAAACATTTAATTGGTATATATGTGAAGTCAAGAAAAGGTCTACCATCTATTGAGGATATAAAAGTGATGTTGATAACTAGGATTAAAAAAAAAGATATCATACTAAACAACAATAATGTTATTTGTCCTATAATCAGGAAGAAGTTGGGAGTATTATAGTTTAAATCAAGTTTATGCAAACTAAAATATAATAGAAGCCTAACATTTGATGTTTCTTTCTTTGATGATATATTATAGTTGATCTAGAGAAAATGACATGTTACTACAAATAATAGGATATATTGTAAATAGATCATAAGCCACATATATTTCCAAAGACTCAATCATTTTTTCCTAAGCAAATAGTACAAGAATGCTATCTACATTGTATCAAAATATTGAATGGTCTAAAATTGTGGTCTATTGCAGAATATAAGCCAATTCACCCACCTAAAATCAAAGAATCTAGAGAGGCCTAAAAGAATAGAAGGAGAAGTAAAAGATGAACCACTAAGGAGTACAACCAAGATGAGCAATGAAAGAGTTCAAAGGAATTTCCAACATTGCAAACAATTTGTATATAATAAAAGAGGTTGATGTAGGGGAGACAAACCATTAAGAATTGAACCTCATATGATTGTAAGTGTGTAGTTATTTGCTAGTTATTACTTAACGAGATTTCTTATTACTTTAATTATATACTAAGTGTCAATTTTTTTTTCATTATAGAGAAAGAGAGGTGGACTAAAAAAGGGATCAAATATTAAAAAGACATATTTAAACAAAAACAACTCCTTTAAATACTAAATAACTAAATACTAACACAAATAATCAACCAAATATTATTGAGATAAGAGGTATGAAGGCTAAAATTGAATCTAATATGAGTATAAGAGGGAGAGGGAGACAAAGGTCTAGAAGATAGAGCACATAAGATCTAAAAGCTCAAAATATTATTAGAAGACATAAAAGAAGGAGAGTAAGAGTAAGAATTGGAATTACATATCAAGAATTTTCAAAAAATACATATCATATAGTATAAAAATTTAGGAAATAAAGTAAATACAGCTTTTTATAAGATGCTAAATTTTCTTATGCTACTAGTTCTTATCCTCCAAAAGGAAACAATACTCAGTTATTTAAAAGAAATATGTGATCAAGCTGTTAAACAACACAAATTCCACAAGATTTAACTTTAGATTCAAATCAATAGGTCAAAACAATAATGCTTTGAAGCAAACCAAGAATCTTCAAATCACTACTAAATCTAACTTTATACCCACTTAACATAGTGGTGTAACCCACAATAAGGTATCACTTAATAAGAGGGTTAAGTAATTAGTAAGAGATTATATGTATGAAGGAAGGCAATGGCTAAAAGAACTAATTTATAGTGTTTAGATTCCAATAATAAACATTTTATGTTTTTAAGTGGTACACTTTTAGTTAATAATGTTGTTGTATGTTGGACTTATTTTAATGATTCATTCTCATATATATGTTTTGGATTTACTAATTGCAATATGATCATAAGCTTAATTCAATATTTCTATAGTATAATATTTTATCTTTAAACATAAAATTTAAGGCTTTTAAGCATAATGTAACACATAAGCTTTAACAATCCTTAGAAAATAACTTCTGAAATGAACTTGCACCTACTTACTAAGCTAACCTTGAGTGTTGCATAAATTTAATCTTATGAAATAATATAAAAACTTTTTTCTTTTAATAGATAACTTACCTACGTACTCAAGATATGTAAGGCTTTTATTTTCCACCATCAAATACACGTGAAAAACAAATTAAGATTACAACAATTAAGTGTATAAACAAATCTAACATCGTGAAACTATTAGTACTCCTCTCTTTCATAATATGAGACTTAGCTAGTTCCAAGGTAATATTTTCATTATTTAGGTTAAAACTTTTAGTTACCATTTTCTTTGTCATCTTATTTTTATCAACAAACTATTAGTTAATTGAATACTAACTGAAGAAGGTAGCTTATATAAGTAGTTGCTAGTCATTTCCTTTTAAGCTTGAAAAGTGATAATAGTTAATAAGTTATGTAAATGTAGTCCACTATCTTAATTTACGACAATACTCATTTTATAGCTCCATAAATTAGTATGATGGCTTAATGAATTGGATTAAAAAGAAAAGTTAGGGACTGATTGTTTAACTAGCTAAGCTATTTGATGGTTTGAGAATTTTTTGGTTTATTTATGCTTTTACCTTTTCGCGAAAGTGCCACATTAGTAAAAACTATCAAAAATTGGTAAGTAATTCAAGACCTGTTTAGGTTAAAGGGACTCGTGCTACTTTAAACTTGTTATGTATAGATGTAATAAATTTTAAAGTTGGAGATATGAAAGATAAAACAAGTATAATTGTTTCGGTCAAACAGAGCTCATGCTATTTTGAATTTATTTTACATAAATTGTGTTTTTTTTATAAATCTTAAAGTTAGTGATATAATTAATAAATCAAGTATAACTATTAATCCTTTTTAACACTTATTGGAGGAAAAGAAAATAGGTATATAAAAATTTATTTCATATTTAAATGTTTAATAGTATTTTTATTTCAATTATTTAATATATTTACCTTATTTTACATATCTTATAGTGCGAGTCAGATTAACACACTTGATAACATAATTAACAAAACTTTCTTTCTAATTGTATGTTGTTAGAATTTCATGTGGAAATTAATACACAATACCTAATATCAATTGCATTCAAACCATCATAAAACTAAAGATTGATAATATACCATTTGATGAACACGCAGCCATATTAAATCGATAACTTCCCTTTAATGGATAAGCCTTAGATTCTTGATCTCTTCTTTTCCTTATCCAATGTGATGCACAGAAGTATGTCTTTGAATGATGGAAAAAGAACCAACAACCTAAAGGGAGGAGGATGTATCTTGCTTTTATAGATAGGAGAAGAGGGCCAAGAAATAACCGTTGGTTTTTAATGTACCCACTCCATCAAAGGGTAAATAGCCTTACAACAGTTATTATTATTTTGGGCATTTTTTTCATTAGCTATAAGTGGGTAAAACTTAAAACACTAGGTTAGTGGGCCATCCACTTAATTTAACGTGGAAATAACATTCTCCCACTTAGTCCTCTAAACCGATTATGAAAACTATAATAAATATATATATATATATACTTTTATATAAAAATATGTATTGGAAAAACATGTTTGACACACGTGATCACATTTCAACAAACTTAGCCAATACACTCAAAATCATATGCCATAATACTAAATCAGTTTAGATCATAAATGCGAGTCATGGCAGTTACATAATCATAACGTCATGTTTCCTTCCGTGCACCACACATCAATAACCCTTACTAATCCAATCCTGAATGTCATACTAGCCCCTGTAATTTGTCCTGTTAGGACAATTCTTGTTTATCACATAATAAAACGTGCACCCATAATTGAAACAAGAATATACAGAAACAATCTTTAATGCGCAAATTGTCAGTTACATAACCACCAGTCATTATCATACAAATTATGGATTCCTTACAGGACCCACCTTTGTAACATGCTCCAAATATGCCTTTGGAGGTAATCCTTTGGTTAATGGATCAGCAACCATAAGTGTGGTCCTAAATTTTCAATTGACAATTATTGTTTCTGGACTCTTTCTTTAACAACTAAATATTTTAAATCTATGTGTTTCGATCTACTAGAAAATTTTCCATTCTTAGAAAAGAAAACAGCTGTGGTGTTATCACAATATATTCTCAGTGGTTTAGCAATAGAGTCAACAACACGAAGGCTTGAAATAAAATTTTACAGCCACAATGCATGACTTGAGGCTTCAAAACAAGTAACAAATTCGGCTTCCATTGTGGATGAAGCGGTAATTGATTGTTTTTCACTCTTCTATGATATTGCCCCATTTGCCAGCATAAAGACATATCCTGAAGTTGACTTTAAGCGATCGAGACAACAAGCATAATCAGAATCTAAGTAACTGACAACTTCTAAATGTTCTGATCTTTTATATATGAGTATATAGTCCTTTGTTCCTTGTAAGTACCTTATAACCTTCTTTGCAGCTTTCCAGTGTTCGAATCCTGGATCACTTTGACATCTTCCTAACATACCAACAGCAAAGCTAATATCCGGTCTAGTACAAGTTTGAGCATACATCAAACTCCCTACAGCTGATGCATAAGGAATTTTCTTCATTTGCTCCCTTTCTATATTATTCCTTGGATACTGCATTTTACTTAATTTGTCACCTTTCAATATAGGTGCAATACCCTCTGAACATGACTGCATATTGAATCTCTCTAAAATTCAATTAATATATCCTTTCTGACACAAACCTAAAACTCCTCGAAATCGATCCCTAAAGATCTCGATGCTAATAACATAGTTTACCTCACCTATATCAACC
>JANQAP020000579.1:900127-916268 GCA_026874005.2 Erythroxylum coriaceum
CATATTACTTTGATATAGAAGGAAATTGTGTGTTTAAATGTTCTTCATTATTATTTTAATATTACAATATGTTTTGTCAATATTATTGAAACAAGGGAGGTTCCAATCTATGTTTTGATGATAACAAACATAATAATTATTTATTATTTATTTTGTTTATACTTTAGAACAAAGCAATATGAAAGATATTCAAGTTATGCATTAATAAAGTCAAGAGACATTTTATGAAGACTACAAAGAGAAGTTAATAAACTTCAAATCCATTCAATTCATGGATAAAGACAATACTAAGAAAGATCAAGGCATAACTTGTCTATAAAAATAAATATAATTTCTTTATATCTCCTTATTAATTACTTTAATGATTCAGGGTCTTAATACACAAATCTTTTCAATTGTCAAGAGGAGTTAAGGTTTTAATTTCAAAGAAAACCTTTTTGATCTTTAAAAATTTTCTTTGGAGAATCTTTTGAGAAGTGTTCAAGTCAAAATTTTATCAAGAGAACGTGTTTGATAATTTGAATGACTTGAAAATCTTTGGAAACATGTTTTTAGGTACACTAGTTGATCAATCCAGATCAGTGGTTGACTAATGTGTGGTTTATAGGTATATTAGACAACCAATATACCTATATGGTTAACCAATATAACTTGAAAAATTGTCTTGATATACTGTGAGTTTATTGATTGATATGTTAGTCAACCAATATGTAATCTTTGAGTGGTCGTCCAATATAATCTGAAAGGTAGAAATTAGATGTACTGTGAGTTTATGTTAATATTAATTGATACATCAATGTGTTAGAATAATCAATAAATGTCACTGTTATGAACTGTTATAATGAGTAGTTCTTGTTTCTAACAATATTTTTAACATTTGGTTATTAAAATAGCACATTTGAAATAATTTTAAAGCATTCTCAAGCATTCAAACATTAATTGAAAAGTATCTACGAGCCTTAGAGCATTGAAGTGAGCGAGTAAGAAATATTCAACTTCTAAAGTTTATTTGGGGGCTATTTTCTTGTCTTTGATTTACTCAAGAAAGATTGTAGCTGCTTTTCATTTTAAGGAAGATTGTATGAAGAGTATTCTTTATTAGGGACATACAAAGATTGTGGTAAGAAAATTTTTCTCTACCTATTCTAATGAAGAATTTAATAGAATCTCAAAAGAGATTTAAGGAGTAGATGTAGGTAAGAATTATTTTTTGAACTATTATAAAATTGATTTATAATATCTCTCATCTAAACTATTTACACTATTTTTGTTTGTTTGATTAATCATCATTCTTTTTAGATTTGATCAAGTTGTATACTTAATTTACAAATTTTTTTATTAAATTCATCAACACTAGATTTACCTCCTTTTTGAATGCCATTAGAGACCAACAACTAGCTAAATCATTATATATCAAGATAAATTAGTTATATGTTTTGAAGGTGGCTATTATATTGCATAGTGAATGAATCTATTGGCAAAGAACACAAAACTCAGCTCAGAACAATAAACTTCTTTTAAAATAAATAATAAGGACCACTCATTTCAAGAAATGGCTTTGTCAGTTTAATATAAAGCAACATTTTTGTCTTTTTAGGGTTTTGAATAAAAATTAACAGATCCTGAATAAATTTTTTAATTAGATGTTTTAATGAAGAATAGAATAGTATATAGGAGAGCAAAACTAAAATACTTAGCCATTAATGTAATGTCAAGATTTTGTATTGAAATGCTAGCTATCTAAAACCAGGCCTAGGAATTCTAGTATAAATCCATTTGACTTGTCCTGAATTACCCCTATACAATTAAAGTATGTGGTACCAATAGAGAGCACACCGAATGCTCCTTTAATCATAACAATCGACCATCCCTTCCTCTAATTAATCCGTCAATTATCCATCAAAACTGAGGTGCAACTCAAGTCAAGATGGTGAGCTAGTAATTTTGTTTCTAGCGGAATGAACTATAGAACGTATGAGATCTTGTTCATCCAAAGTTTTTCTCACGTTACATTAGTTAATCGTCCTCACATTACTTAGGAGCTAAAATAACCTATTTTAAATGAATAATATTAAGAGAATTCAATAAAGAGGGACCACTCCCTAGAAAACGCTAAATCATAAATGGCCGCTCGCTCTACGGTATGGTTGGGGACTAACTGAGGATTTAAGTTTAGGATATTTTGATCTTGAAAATCAGGGGTTAAAATTCTTCCAAGTAGAGAATTAGGCATTCAAATTCTTAGGATTAGAGAAATAGATTCTAACTCCTATTATTACTATTTTATTAAAATATGAAACAACTTTTGACCTTGACGTTAACAAGGATGAACAGTTAACTTCATACTTTTTGTATGTAAGTTGATGTTCGTCCAAGTCGGACCTGATGGCTTGGATCTGACGCGGCAGATACTAATATTATGGTGAATGTGGTAGGTGCGAATAGTCGGAATATTTGGATAAAACTACATCTATTTTTAATTAAATGTTCTAGAAACCACCAATTACTCTTAATATTATCATAACCAACACCTTCAAATAAAAAAAAGAAAAACCAGCTTATTCTTGTTAATTTAAAGGAGTTAAAGCACTTCCCTAAAAGCAAAGGACTTGTAAATTCTGTTTATGTAAATCATTTATCATAGCAATAAACAAATATGGTGGATTTTGACTCATAACTGGAGGTTATCGTGATCTTCGACTTAATGACATGGTACTTCTATCCTATTGGTTGCTTCATCAAGCCCAACGTGTGTCCTAAGTATACAAAACTCTGCCCCGAAAGTGAACGCAAACAAGGAGTACGGGACGCGTGACGTGTCATGCTGTAATGGCTCAGTCCCTGAAAAACGTCACCGTAATCTGCAAAAGTTTCCACTTTGTTATATATAATTATATTAAATAAACGTATATATAAATTCAGTCACTCACCAACTGTTGTCTTGCTCTTCAAAGTTTGTTCCTCTAGACTTCATTCTACAGATAATTTCGGTGTTTCTGGTAATAGTTCTTTCTTATTTTACTGTCTCTTTTGGTCTTCTTGATGCATTTTTCTTCTTCTTCTTGTTTTTCGATTGAGAGATTCAGATCCCAAGTTTTTCTCTCTTTTTGATTTTTTTGTCTTTGTTTGGTGGATCTTAGTTTCGTTTAATTGAAGCTTTCTTCGCAACTGAACTTTTCGTGATTTTGAAGATTGATTCAATTTCTTCTGTCTCTTTTATCACAAGTTGGCACCGGTTTGCTTGGTGCAATATGATATTGTTGCCTTACCTTTCTTTTATTTGTTTTCTTTACCAAATTTCGAATGCCAATTTAGTGCCGTTGGTTTTCTTATATAACTTCAAACTTTTGGTCTCCGTATATCATTACCCCGATTTTCGAACTCCTCTTGATTAAATTTTACGCCGACCCAGGTGATAGTTAAACACTCTCTAGTGAATTTTTTCCTTGTTTGAAGTTTGAACTTTGTGGGATGCTTCAGCTGTCTACAATTTTGTGATGTTCATCAATTCCTTGTCATTGCTATCAGCCGTCTGGTGTTTTTGTTTTTGTTTTTTCCTTTGGATTTTGATCATAAATTGTGTTATTGATGATTTCCAGTTTCTTTATCTGTACCATTACTAAAATTTTCCGTGTCTTCGTTCTTTTTTTTCTGAAACGGCTGTGATTGTGAGATTCAGATCTGATATTTCTTTTCCTTTCTGTTTGATGCGTCAGGGTTCGTCGTATTAATCTTTCTTCACTACTGTACTTTACGTGGTTTTGAAGATTCATATTCTCCTTGCTCTTTCTTAATCTTTCATCACTAGTGGTTTTTTATTTCGACAACGCTAGATTTCTTTTTGTTTTAGAAATTTGAATTTTTCGATTTGGTGCAATTGAATCTCTTATATGAAGCCTTAATCTTTCTGTTTGTGGTGTCATATATCAATACCGAATTTTTAAAACTTTGTTTCATCACCCAGGTGAACTTATTGACTATAGTATTCACTTTCTTTAGTAAATATTTCTTTTAGGTTATTGACCCTTTGCTCTTGTTATTGGATGTTTAGAGTGTGTTTTGTTTGTGGATTTTGATGGTAGATCAACTCCTTTTATTTTCTCAAATTAAATTTCCTGTTTTTTAGGAAGTCAAGAACTATGGCCACGGAAGCTTCCAACGGAGATCACACCTCTTCAACAAAACCACCTCCAACCCCATCTCCTTTAAGATTCTCCAAGTTTTTTCAGGTACGATTGGTTCACGTTCTCCCTTTATCCATCTTACTCTCCCTGTCTCTTTGTCCCATATGATCCTTATTTAAATATGGACGACCAAGTATTACCAAAGTTACCTTCACATTTTCTTGGTTCCTATTGATAAGAACATAAATGCTTGATCACGCAGTTCTTGCTCTTGTTCGTTTTCTTTCGATGTCTGTGATAATAAATCCTCGTAACTCCCGTTTATATTTGTTGTGAGCCTGAGAAGCTGATTCGTGCTTTGAATGATGCAACCAAACCAGATGATTGAAAGAGAATTTTTGTGATACCAAGCTTTAAACTTTTTTATTAAGATCGTGACTAAGCCATACTTGCTTGCAATTAATGTTAAATAGCTGAAATTGTGGTGTTGTCCTTCTTGTACCTTTGGGATGAAGATAGATCTCCCTTTGCCTTTTCTTTTCTTTTTGTCTTGCATATTGTAGAATTCCCAAACACCTTTCCCTTGCAGTTTATCTTGCCCAATTGTGTGCTTTGGCAGATATCATTTTTTTCCTCCTGTATTTTGTTCAGCTTGCCACAGCTTGTTAAAGTTCGTAAGTGAATAAATGACCTTGCACTCTGTGATCTTACGTAGTATATTTCCTTTTTGAGCAGTCCAATATGAGAATTTTGGTCACTGGTGGTGCCGGGTTTATTGGGTCTCACCTTGTTGACAAGTTAATGGAAAATGAAAAGAATGAGGTAACACCTTTTTTGGCTCAGTTGATTTCTGTTGGTTTGGAGGGACAGCAGCATATATTACTGGATTTTGAGCTTTTTGTTGGCTTAATTAATATTATTGTGTAATCAAGAAAAGAAAAAGAGCAAAAATGTATCTGACATGCTTATGTACTCTTCAAAATTTCTAATCTGCTGTTTTTTCTCCATGCTGTTCAGGTGATTGTTGTGGATAACTACTTCACTGGCTCCAAAGACAATTTGAAGAAATGGATTGGTCACCCAAGATTTGAGCTAATTCGTCATGGTAATGCCATCTTTGGCAATGATCTAAAGACTTTGTGGCCCTTTGAGCTCAGCAATAACTAAAACTTAACTGATGTTATATATGACTTTTTGTTTATTCTTGTATAGATGTCACTGAGCCATTGTTGGTTGAGGTTGATCAAATATATCACCTTGCTTGCCCTGCTTCCCCCATCTTCTATAAGTACAATCCTGTAAAGGTGTGAATAACCTTTATCTTGGCCTTTTCTCATTTTCTCAATAGTGTAAGGTTTCTAGTGGAGCAGATTTAAGGAGCTTTTTACCTTTCTTTCTGCTGATATTTGCTATTGGTTCTATTACAGACCATAAAGACAAATGTGATTGGTACATTGAATATGCTAGGCCTTGCCAAGAGAGTTGGAGCAAGGTTTAAGTCCTTTTTATCTGTGTTTTTCTTGATTATGCTATTTTCTCATGACACTGATGCTATAATAAATAACAACAGGATCTTGCTTACATCAACTTCAGAGGTGTATGGAGATCCACTCATTCACCCTCAGACTGAGAGCTACTGGGGAAATGTCAACCCAATTGGTAATTGCAGCATCCAAAATATTAATTATCATATTTTAGGCTTTAGGTTGGCATATTGGATCATGTCACTGTTACAAGCTGCTGGAAATGGAAGTCGTATTAATATGTGATTGCACTAAACCTTGTGTTACAAGATACGTGCCACTGCATCCATTTTACATTGATGTGAAATATTGCAGGAGTTAGGAGTTGCTATGATGAAGGAAAGAGAGTGGCTGAAACTCTTATGTTTGATTACCATAGGCAGCATGGCATTGGTACGATGGCTTATAAAATTTTGGGTCTATTTTCTGAACAACATAATCTGTGGGATATGTTCTCCTTCATCAAACATTAACTGTCTCGTCACATGTGTTTAACCTTTATAAAGTACTTGGCACTGTCTCAGAGATTCGAATTGCCAGAATCTTCAATACTTATGGACCCCGTATGAACATTGATGATGGGCGTGTTGTCAGCAATTTCATTGCTCAAGCGATTCGGTAACAGTTTTGGAGAAGCTTCAGTATTTCATAATTTAGATCTCCTTGTCAGTTGCTATATTTATTCATTGCTAACAACTTATTCTTGCTCTGTTGACGATGCAGTAATGAGGCTTTGACTGTTCAAGCACCTGGGACTCAAACCCGGAGTTTTTGCTTTGTTTCTGACATGGTAATGCTAGAACTTTTGATTTCATTAAGTCATGATTTTTGCCATGAATCATGATCAGGTTGTAATGGTAACTTGCTTCTCAAAATCTAATTGTAATTGGGTGAAGGTTGATGGCCTTATTCGACTTATGGAAGGAGAGAATACTGGACCGATCAATATTGGAAATCCAGGTAAATAACTTGAATCTATGATATATTAGGATATTATTTGAAAGAAATGGAAGCAGTACCGCTATTAATTGAAGCACGTGCATTTTAGGTGAATTCACTATGCTTGAACTTGCGGAGACTGTGAAGGAGGTCAGTATCAATTTGCCCTATCGAACTTGATTCTCGTATGCTTTTGTTTATGATAAGATAAGGTGACTGAATAATAATGTGATGAATTCCTTGGCAGCTTATCAATCCTGATGTGGAGATAAAAATGGTGGAGAACACACCAGATGATCCACGTCAGAGAAAGCCAGATATCACGAAAGCAAAGGGGGTTCTGGGATGGGAACCAAAGATCAAGCTGCGTGATGGGCTTCCCCTTATGGAGGAGGATTTCCGCCTCAGGCTTGGAGTTCCCAGAAGAAAGTGACACCAGAACTTTTCCCAAATCCCAATTCTCTGCTAGTCTGTCAGACACACAAGCTGTTTATGAGGGCCGTTTCATAGTTGTCTTTGGCTTGTCAAGAGATATCTTGATTTTCTTGTATTTTCCTACAATTTGGTCATGAGAATAAACTAATTACAGACCATATTATTCCATGGATGGACCTTACTCTGCGGCATTGCACTGGAATAGATAAAATGCAGTGACTTTATTTCAAGTCATGATGGCTGGCTCACTTCTATTTCTAGTTTCGTTGGCCCAATTGTATCTGCATTCTTCTCATTTCTTTCCCTGTAAATTGCATTTTCAACAATGTTTTGTTTTTGTGGTTGTAAGTTGTGAAATAGAAGTTAGAAACAGAAAGCAATAAATTCTGTGACTGGTTTTAAGGTTCCTTATTATCTATACTAGAGTTATTTCCATGCATTTTACTCGAAATTTAACATTCTAAAAGTTTAATCGTTTCGTAAGTTTAAAAATAATAATAGTACTCACCATTATACATTATTAATGACAAAGTAATTTAAAATAAACTCAATACAATATGAGATATTGAATGTAACTAATTATATGTTAATATTGTTTAATTGAGAAGGAATCAACCAAGAATAGCACTGACAAAGTATTGGAAAAACCACTCTTTGTACATGATTTTTTTTTCTCTTGTACATTCGTATATTATAGAAGACGTCTCACAGTATTATTTTCTTATAATAAAAAAAAATCATTCAATTGTAAATTACAAAGCAAAAATTGAAAAATGAAATGTCCGTAAATCAAGTTTCGATTAATTTCACTTCTGATTTTTTGTTATAGTTTTTAGTTTTCTACTTTTAGTTTCCTTTTTTTCAAATAAAAACAAAAATATGTTTAGTTGTAAACGTCTAATAATTACTGTAAATCTCAATATATGCAATGCATATATTTATCATAGCCAGTATACCCTAGACAAAACCGTGTAACTAACAACAACAAACTCAAACTCCCATCACCAATTTTTGTTAATCTGTTAAAACTGTTCCCGCCATTTGGCTAGAGTGTAGCTTTAGTTCCTTTGTATATAAAGGCATTTGTAACAAAAGAAGAAATGAGAGATTCTTCTTCTTTAAAGGCATTAGTTCTTGTTATTCTCTTTGCCAAATATTAAGTAGTAACAACTGTAGATATTGCAATTGTACATGGTATCAAAGTGTTCGTCTTACATCGCTCTCGTTTTTTGCTATATCTTTTACTTCATTCTAATTTGTTTTTGATGCAATTGTTGTAGCAATTTTGTTAAGCATTTTCAATGGTTGGAGTCAATGGTGGTGCAAAAGCCAATCTAATTCAAACAAATAGAGGCAGAAATGATGGAGATCCACGACAGCTGCAAGGATCAAACCATCCAGGTATGATATATCATCCCCTCTTATTAGAAAGAACTATCTGTCATGGTCTAGATCTGGGTGAATAGCATTAGGAGCTGAGGAGAAATTAGGATTTATAAATGGCAGATGTCTCATGTTTGAGGAGAGTAGCCCAGAATACGAATGGTGGCTAAAGGTTGACTGTATGGTAAGGTCTTGGATGTTGAATGCCATTTCAAAGGAACTGGTTGAAGCCTTCATATACACAACAAATGCTAAGAAACTATAGGATGAGTTGGAAGAGAGATTTAGAGAAAGCAATGGCCCCATGATCTATCAAATCCAAAGAGAAATCAAGTACTCAAGGGAATATGAGTGTTGCTTATCATTACACTAAATTAAAAAAACTATGGGAGGAATTGAATTGTCTAATGCCAATTCTATAGTGCACTTATGGTGCAGCTAAAACTGTAATGGACTTAAGTACAATAAATAGGATAGTTCAATTCCTAATGGGACTAAATGAGTCTTTTGAACATGTAATAAACCAAATCCTGTTGATGGACCTGATGTCAAACATCAACAAGGCATACTCAATGCTTTTGAGGGTTGAAAAACAAACGGAAGTGCCATATGGTGATAGGAGATGTCGCTGATCAAAGTGCTATGCTAATAAGAACAGGTCAAAGCTTCAAAAAGGGTAATGGCAATAGTAAGATTGCGACCAAAGAAAGTAGTCAGTGGCACAATAAGAAAAGGGGATCCAAGAAGAGTAGATCTTGTGATTTATGTCATACAAAAAGCACCTAAGGGAAATTTGCTTCAAGCGACATAGTTACCCTAACAAGTTCAAAAATTTCAAGGAGCAGAAAGGGAACAAACAATCAAGATTGGTCGCAAATGTAGCTGACACACCACTTGATGATCTTGATGAGAATGAGGCCTAAAGAAAATGTATGGTTTAACTACAGAATTGACCAATGCTATACAATAAGAAGTGATGAAATTTTTAAAGGGAAAAGCTATTGCAAACAACCACTACATCAACTTTGCAAAGTTGGGAGATTTTGCAGGTTCTATACTTAATCATGCATTTAAGTCTCTTGTATCTATAGAACTTAGCTTTTAGACTATTGATACGGGGGTTTCCAACCGTATAACCTCTAAACTAGGTTTATTTGACAGACCATTACCTTTAAAGGAACTAACCTTAGTATAAAGCACTCTAAAATTTCATCTCCCTAGTTGAAAACCAATTCCAAACCATTGTCAAAGTTGTAAGGAGTGACAATGGTATCGAGTTTATCAACTTAGACTGTGCCAGACTGTTTTAAGACAAAGGAATATTGCATCAAAAGTCATGTCCTTACTCCCCCCAGTAGAACAGTGTCATAGAAAGAAAACATAAACTCCTTCTACAGATTGCTAGCTCCCTAACGTTCCAATCTAAGCTACCAAAGAAATTTTGGGGAGATTCCATTCTTGTAGTCACTTACGTTATCAACAAACTACCTAGACCCTTACTTCACTAGAAATCCCCTTACAAAATACTATACAATAACCCACCAAATTACACAAACCTAAAACCATTTGGATGCTTATGCTTTGCTACAAACATTACTCCTCATAAAGATAAATTTGAGGCAAAAGCCTTTAAGTGCACCTTCGTAGGATATGTAATAGGTTAAAAAGCCTTCAAATTATATGATTTCAATTCTCACAAGATTTTTGTGTCCAGAGATGTCTTATTCTATGAGAGAATATTTCCTTTCCAAACTATACCTCACAGTGACTTTACCAAAACCACACCATTACCCTTGTATCAAACAGTGATAATGCTGACTTACATTCAACTCCTGACTCACCAAACGACCTTACATACTCTAATCCCTACATCAACAGCTGAAATAATGATAACATGATCTCCATTGTACCTCAAACACTTAACCATAACCCACATCCTGATGAACCAAGCTGTATACCAGACAATACAACCTCTACTGTAACACATCACTACTATAGAGCATATGTCTGAATATCTAGAGGACATTCAAGAACATACCCTATGAGAATGGCATGTTAGAGTAATCATATCAACTTATTAGGGAATTATACAGAACAAAAGTATTTTCAAAGATCAAAACTCCTGGTTTCATTCACAAAATGAAAATTACTTACACTGTCATTACGTTTCATAATACATGTTTATACATAACATAACATTTGGGAGTTTTAAAGCACTATACAAAAAGTTCTACGTGAAAGGAGAAAACTAAAAAAAAGTATTTTATCTAGACTTCGCAGGTATCAGCTGACCAGACCTTGAGCCATTCTTGCTTCCAAAATTGACAGTATTAGACTTCTATTACATATCACCTTAGAAGCTAGGTATCCCTTGTACCAGAAAATCAACGTTGCAATTTTGATGAGTTTGTGAACTCAGTGAGTGAACCATGATCGATGTGCTCACTAGTATCAAAACACAAGCACAATTCATAATCCAATTCACAAGCAAATCATATCATCCAATATTGAGTATTATGTCACATTTTATCATGCTTCAACAAGTACAACTTGTGTACAATTTTTTGCATCACTATTTCAGAACAATCCAATAATTCAATTCAATCATCCATATGATACATATCAAGTTATATATGCAAATGCACATGTGACTCCATTCATTTTTTTTACTTTGCTGTGATCGAGCGCCCCTGTATCCATTGTGGATACTGAGCTCATTTCGTTTACTTTCCTGTACCTATTGTGGATACTGGACTCATTAATAATTGAGTCTGTGTCTCTTTTTGCACATTTCTAAGCTTTAAACTCTTTTTCACACTGGTCACTCAGGTCATAACTCCTTTATTTGATCATACATAACAATGTGATGGAATGCATCAATTCACAAAATATGCTATTAATAACTTTCATTGAATGTGCACAGTCATTTATTATATTCATCAAATCTGTGTCTGACATTCAACATTCAGTTGATTACACATTTTCCATATTCACATATAATTAGAAAACACTTCCATATACAGTCCCGAATATTAATCTCCTCGAGCGATCAACGTTCAGAATTATCACAATCATATCAATAACAGTTCAATATCTAAAATTTAATCGAAAATAATTCAGTCATAGTGAGAAAACATCTAGGTTAACTCACAGTACGCTCTAGATAAGTTATTGCCTTGACGACTCGACAATATCTGGATGCTGACGATCAATTTGTGCTTCTTTAGTTATGCAATACACACATATAGTTCACACATTACTAAGATGTTCAATCATTTGAATATTCAATCATGCACATGTATATGTGTTATGTTCAATGCATGCTCAATTGACTTTCTCGGGTATGTATCCTTAATCACGAGTCTTGATCATTCAAACATTAAGGGTTATATATAACTAGTTTGCAATTTAGGCTTATACCTTAAATAAACTTGATTATTCTAAATTCATCAATCATACATTCACCAACCTTTTTCTAGCATTATATAATCACATAATATCCCAGTTCTCATTCATTCATACTTAATTCACATCACTCATACCCTTTGGATCACATTTGTATTCATAACAACACCTTCATTCTTTAAACAACTCACAAATTCCAAATTTAGATACATTAATATCAAACAATCCATTTCTTAAGTTATAACATTAATTAACAACCTAAACTTATCAACCTTTAACCAATTAATCAAGCATCAAACTAGGTTCATTTAAAGCCTCAATGAAGTCCATATGCACCAAAGTAAAGTAAATTATCCTTAGTTGATTCAATTATCACACAAAACAGAAAATTTCATTTCCAAAGCATTGCCCACGATCGTGGAGGACCTTCCCACGATCGTAGGATTAGTGAACCTATTGTTAACTCTCTATTTTCCTTCAATTTCTCCAGATTTTAACACCTTCATACCAAATTCAAAACATCTTCTTAATAGTTCATTAATTATACTTCAATTCCTCATCAATTTCACCTCAAATCCTAACTCAAATCATCCATACAACAGCTCATAAACTATTATTTTCCAGGCACTCAAAAACAGAACATGATATTCATCAGTATCCCAGCACTCATTAAACACCATTATCACAAACAACCTATCCCTAAACAATCATCATAAATGTTATGGTAACATATGTCACAATAGGTCAGTAATTCACTTACTTGTTCAGCTCAAAAGTCTCCTCAATTCTTCAAGTTAATATAGCCCTCCAAGCTTGGAAGATCATGACAAATTCAAGGTAGAAATAGGTTAGGTTTTCAATAACAAGATGAAGACAACAAAATATTGGAGTGGCAAAGTGCAGATTTTTTTTAGCAAAACTCAAAATTGTGAGGGTTGGGTGTGAATGTCGAAACTAAGAGAAGAACAAGATGATAACATGTAGCAAAAACAAAAGAGAAGATGGTTATGTCATGTGTGTGTCGTGTGGGGTAGATGTAAGGTGAGTGTTGAGTGTTGAGACACTTGTCAAGTAAAGACACATGCCACATGTCTTCCACTTATGCTACCAAATGTCACTTGAATACCTAGTCCATTTATCACTTAGTTCCTTAAGCCATTTGTCACCTAATTATCTAAGCCATCTGTCACTCAATCCTACTGCCACGTGTCACTTATTTTTACTGCCATGTGTCAACTTGTCTTGCCACTTGACATTTTTTCCTAGTCCAAATGTACATATTAATTCATCGGTCTCCCAATTGTAACAATTAATTCCAAATTACTAATTGTAATCCATCAAATCAAAACTCAAGATATAAGCAAAGCACAATCATATCATAACCATTTAAAACCTTTCATAACCTGGAGTATGTCAATTTAGTGCACATATAATCTTTGCAATGTGTACGAAGTCATAATCCATGTGTGTATGCTAATGATATGCATATGAATGAAATACATTTCATAAATTCTCAATGATATTATTAATATGAAATAGTCTAAGGTTCTAACCCTTAGTATGGAAGCAGGCTATTACATCTACACTACCCAGAAAGAATACCAAAATCAAAACTAGATCTATCAGGTTATGTGATTATGTCTCCAATTCAACAACACCTACTACTGCACTTAATTTAGTACATATTCCTAAATTAGGTGATTCATATACTCCACCTGCTTTTCCTTACATTAATCCCCTATGTATTAGCCTTTCATACATGTCATTCCTAGCTAACATATCATGTATCCGAGAACTCAGGACATATAATCAAGCAAAATTAAATATTGATTAGGTTAGAGGAATGTAACAAGAATTAAAAGCCTTAGAGGACAATCATACACAGTAACTTACTCCTCTACCTCCCAATAAAAGGGCCATAGGCTGTAAATGGGTATATAAGTTAAAATTTAACCTTAATGGAAGCATTGATAGGTATAAAAGCACAGTTGGTTGTTAAGGGTTACAACCAAGTTGAGGTATTTGACTACCATGACAACTCCTCTCTTGTTGCAAAACTTGTTATTGTGAGACTTTTCCTTATTGTCTTGCTGCAAAAGGATGGGCCCTTTGCTAGATTGACATCAACAATGCTTTCTTCCAAGGCACCATTAATGAAGAAGTATTCATGACCCCTCTTGAAGGATACGATAAAGCCAAGCCTAGATAAATGTGTAAGCTAGTTAAGTCTCTCTATAGCCTAAAGTAAGCTTCCAAGCAATGGAAGAAAGAATTCTCTGCTAAATTCCAATGTTATGGCTTCAACCAATCCAAGCATGTTTATTGTCTTTTCATTTTGCATACTATTTCTTACTTCTTGGCTTTAATTGTATATACAGATGACGTCTTTATCACAAACACTAGCAAAGCTTCCATACTTGCTATCAAATCCTTCTTGCATGCAGAATTCACTATAAAAAACTTAGAGTTAGTTTGATACTTTCTGGGGTTAGAGATCACCAAGTCATCCACTGGAATTTACTTGAACTAAAGAAAGTACATATTAGACATCTTTGATGACTAAAAGGTGCTAAACCAATATCTACTTCATTTCCCTCTGATCTTCGACTTACAGACTCATAAGATAATCATCACCTAGATCTTGCTCAATATAGACGTCTAGTTAGCCAATTAATCTACCTCATTATCACAAGACTCGACATTTCCTTTACAGTTTAACAACTAAGTCATTTTATGCAAAATCCCTAACTGTTGCACCAGGAAGCTGCAACATATCTCTTAAATACTTAAAAGGATGTCCTACACAAGGTGTCTTCTTTCCCAGTCATGATAACCTACAGCTACAAGGATATTGTGATGCAGATTTGTCCATTTGTCCATCTACACACAAATCCATTACTAGCTATTGCATTTCCCTTGGAAACTCACTCATATCCTAGAAATCCAAAAAGCAACCCACTGTTTTGCATTCTTCATCTAAAACCGAGTATAGAAGCATAGCCACCACAGTATGTTAACTGCAATGGATCTCCTACTTACTCCAAGACTTCCAACATTCCACCACAACTACCTATTCCACTCTTTTGTGACAATCAGGCTGCCCTACACATTGTAGCTAATCCGATCTTCCATGAGAGAACAAAACACATTGAAATCAACTGTCACTTAGTCCGAGACAAACTCCAACAAGTTTTCATCATAACTCAACATATACATTCATAGTTTTAGCTTACAAATCTCTTTACCAAAAATTTACCAACATTTACCCTCACACATCTCTCTTCCAAGTTGGGATTGGTAGATCTCCACCAATCTTTAACTTAAGGGAGGTGGTGTAATCCTCAGCACATGCAATGTATATAATATTTATCATAAGTAGTATACCCTGGACAAAACCATGTAAGTAACAACAATAAACTCTAACTCCCATAACCAAAATTTGTTAATTTATTAAAATCATTCTTGCCATTTAGCTAGAGAGTTTAGCTTTAGTTCCTTTCTATATAAAGGCATTTGTAACAATAGAAGAAATGAGAGATTCTTCTTCTTCAAAGGCTTTAGCTCTTGTTATTCTCTTTGCCAAATATTAAGCAACAACGATTGCAGATATTGCAGTCGTACAATTACATATTATATAAAATTTAATGATTATTTATTTTTTATAAATAACTAAATTAAATAAATTTCAATCTTAATATCTTATAATATTTATTAAAAATTATTGATGAATATTTTAATTATTAAACAAATAAATAAAATTCACACATGTATATCTATTTTTTTTTTGGTAAATCAGTAAAATTAAATAAAAATCATAAAGGTTATTTATAATTCAAGAGAATGCCCAAGAAGTAATTCTCTGTCAGTTACGATATGAAAAGCCTCTTCTAAGGACATGAGGAAATCTACAAGTAATGAACCAAACTTCCCACAAAAACTACCCAAACTGAAATGTACAACTTAAGCAGAACACGTAATCTTACAAGCATACCTAGTAATGCAAAGTTAAAACAGTCAGTTTTGCTCTTTACTTTTCTAGAAGGTCGAAACACCTCATCATGGGTATAGCTGTCGAGATGCTCCATAATATACTTGCCTTCTTGTCTCTGAATACTTAATCCAAGGTTGGGAACTCGTTCTTCTGTTATCAGAGTTCTCACCCAACCTTCTGTATCAAATCCAAAGAATTCCTCTGATTTGGAAGAGAAAGGATATCTCTTTCGCTTTGGAAGCCTTGAGAGTGTTAGATCTCCATATGTAACATCCCGTTTCCATGTAACGGGTTAAACCCTAGAAACGGGTACAAGTGAGGTCAATCAGTGAAAGTAGGAC
>JANQAP020000579.1:984418-997583 GCA_026874005.2 Erythroxylum coriaceum
AAAAATGTGAATGGAAGGATAAGCAGAAGAGAATAACGAAAATGAGTAAGAAAGAGAAAGAGAGTTTGGTGGTTTGATAGAAAAGAAAGGAGTTGAGCTAGGGTTTAATTCTTCTTAATCTTTAAGAAAGATTTTAAAGTTGTTCAAGAGAAGAAAAAGGAAGAGGAAGAAAAGAGTTTCCATTTGAGGTAAAGATCTCTTCATTTGGTGAAGAATCAAGGAAACCAAGAGAATGCTACACAAGAACAAGGGGAAAGACAATCTTGACTTGGAGTTTGCAGGCAAACTAGGTCAAGTGTCCGCATTCAGGCGTTCCCAGAATTTGGAAGCAAATGCTAATCTGGAGCGTACTATGAATAGACCTAGATGGTCTCATTCCACTGTTTGCTTTGTTTGACTTTTGATATTGATTGATGTTTGAATTATTATGTGAAAGTGTTTGACTATGTTGGTTTCCGGGTAGGAGGTCCGATGAATGTGTTGTATGAAAGAAATATTAAAGTGCTCATTGTATGTGAATGAGATGAAATAAGTGTACATAATATGATTTCTAAATGCCGGACCACGGTCCAATGACAAGTGTGCTTTTGAATGTGCATTTGCATATGAATGAAAGTGTGATTCTCAACTTTAAAGTTGAATGTCGGACTAAGGTCTGATGATATGTGAATGGGAGTGAATGTGAATATGCAAATGTAATTGATGCATTCCATGTCATGAATGCATGAAATATAATGGATGTTGTGACTAGAGTAGCCACCGATCAGAGCTTAAAGCTCAACGAGTGAAAATGAGCCTCGAGCTCAAAGTGATTCAGAGCCTCAGGCTCAACGATTAATGAGCCCTATATGGGACAGTTATCAATGAGCCCTATATAGGATAGTTATCAATGAGCCCTATATGGGACAGTTATCAACGAGCCCATTAAGGGACAGTTTAGGCACTCGGTCACAACAAAATAACAAATGGAAAGTGGGTCTCATGTGTACTGCATATGCATAATTGAGTGATTAAATTGCATTGAATGTGAAGTATGAAATGTGTAATGATGTGAATTATGTATTACATGATTGGGTGAGCCATCGATGATGGTCACTCATTGAGTTCGCAAAACTCATCCAAAATTTGCAAATATTTTTAAGATCGGAAGAATACCCTATTAGGCAAACGGGAGTATACTTACTGCGTGCAATGGAAAAGATAGAGGTCAGGATCAGTTTGCGTCTGCATCTTTATTTTCATTAATTTTTGTATGAAAGGATGTATTCTGAGATTTCTGTATTATGTTTATTGATTAAACTTATTTTGTAATAAAATTTCCAAAATGGAAAAGGTTGTAAATGAAACTGACTTTTGAGTGTAATTATCATATGTATGTGATTGAAAAAGTTTATGATTGAAAAGGGCCCGAATTGATTATTGATTTTCCGCAAAAATGCTCATTGTTCTAAAAAAAAGACTTTGTAATGAGATTTGACTGATAGAGTGTTCTAGCACTCCACCCTCGCGAGGCACGGACTCGGATATCACCCATGGATGTCAGCTTCGGGTCTTGTAGGACTGGGGTGTTACATTCTAAATCTAATGTCTCAATTGCATGACTCGAACCCCTCGTGACTCTTATGTTCATGCAAGAGCATGATTCCTAAATAAAATGAACGAAACAAAAATAAAAATTATAAACTATTCTAACGCCTTAAACTAGAGAACTAAATTGTCTTTCCTGAAAACGGTGCCAAAAACTAAATCGCAAGGTTACACGCGTATACTTATACTATTTATAACCTTGGTAAATTTCGCAAGTGCACGAGTCGTTGGCATAGTACCTAAGGTATCGATCCTATGAGGATAGCTAACTAGTCCTAAATCTAAGGTTGGAAGCACTACTAAACAATACCTTAAAACACAAGAATTAATTAGACTAAATAAACCAAATCAATCAACAAAAATAACGATTAACAATTAGCACAAAATTAAAAATAATCACGATGACAATAAAGAAATTAAATACAAAATTAAATAGTAATGGATTTTAGCCAATTAACAAACAATGATCACACACCCAAGTTCCACCTAATGAGTTTACCGAAAGAGAGAAAGGGAAAATTACCTATCTTTAATGACAACCTAACCAACTACGATTTATTGAATTAACAATTCTAGAAGATCCTAGGGTTAACTACTGTCTCTCAAGTTATAATTGAACCCTAAAATATAAACCTTAATCAGATTATGGGAGGTTTTAATCTCTTAATTACGAACCCATCCAAAACCTATTTAGTTCTTAAGTTCTCTAATCAACAATTGGAAACCTAATATGATCTCTCTACACAAGATTTACCAACTTGATTTAATTCCAGATCTATTAATCTACCTAACTGTCATTAGCCCAAATTAATCATTTTCTCTCGATTCACCCTCTTAGTTTATTATCGAGATATTAAGTGCATAATAAATCACATTTAATTCAATGAACACATAAAACGATCAGATTTCATTAATTCAAAAATAATAATCCAAAGGTAAGTATAGAACATCAACCATAATGCAGTCTATAATCAACTATCTATATCAATTCTATAATTAAATGAAATTGAAATACATAGGAACCAAAACTACAAGGGGATGATGGGAGGCTGCAACTTCGGAAAGCTTCTTAATCTAGGAAGCAAGCCGTGTCTACATCGTGTTCCTCTTCTCTTTTCCTTTGCCGCTTTATCGATCTCTCAAGGTCTCTTTTAGGGTTTTGTTGGGTGGCTGCTCAAAGTTCTTCCAAGGCTCTCTGCAAACCCCGCATCTAACTTTTGATGTTCTATTTATACTTTTAAGGCTCTAGGTCAAAGTTAAGGTTGAAACGGTCCAAGAAACCTTGTAAAACTTGAGTTTTTCTATCAGCTCGATGCAAGCCAAGATCGTGGCCAGCTCCTTAACCTTTTTGTCACGATCGTGGCCTCATTTGCACGATCGTGGCCTTGATGTATGCTCTCTGTCACGATCGTACCCTCATGCGCACGATTGTGGCCTGGCTGCTCTGGCTCTTCCTTGTCTATCACAATCATAGCCTGTTGTGCCACGATCATGACCTATGCTTTTAGCCCGAAAACTCCTTGAATCTTTTTCGTTCTTCACCGCTTACCCTAAAACACTAACAAACCCATCAAGGTACCTCAAAAATTTAACAATTAAGCTCAAAGACTCTTACTAACCCATAAAAACACTAAAACACTCAAACTAACATAATTAAACCCTAAATGCATACTTAACACTCAAATTCACACTAAATACATCACAAATTAAACCTTAAAACATCAGGCAATTAACAACTATCAAAGAAATTATTTTAATTCTTAAATTTAAGGTGTGTGTTAGTTTTTATTTTCTTATTTTTTGATTTTTTCTATTTCTGAAACATGCTCTTACGTGAACGTAAGAGTCACGAGAAGTTTGAGTTGTGAAACTGAAACCTTAGAATTAGATATCACTCGAATAGAATGATCTATTAGGAAATCTTGATGTGAAGAATAAGAAGAAATCATAAAAGCAACAATGGTCGAGGAATTTTAGCAAGATTTGGACAACAAAGCAAACTAAAGACATCAACAAAGAACCCTTACGGATTTCATGAGACCAGGGTTCAAGGTGCTAACCAAGGAGTAACTAGGCCACCCATACAAGCAGCCTCTTTAGAAATTAAATCAGCCTTCCTAAACATGCTTCAATAAAATGTGCAATTATATGGACTAATGAATGAAGATCCCAATACACATCTAATGAAATTCCTTAAAATCAGTGATACCTTTCGGTACCATCAGATTTTGGAGGATGTGGTAAGAATTAGGCTATTTCCTTTTACCTTAAGAGATAGAGCAAAGGCTTGGAATCATTCTCTCAACCTAACCAATGTCACAACTTAGGATTAACTAGTTCGTGTCTTTTTTGACAAGTATTTTCCCCTTACTAAGACCACAATGATTATCAAGAAGATTACCAACTTCCAGCAAAGTGATAGGGAGTCGATCTATGAAGTGTGGGAAAGATACAAGGATTTATAACAAAAATGCCCTCACCATAACTTTCCCAAGGAATTCTTATTACAAACATTCTATAATGGAGTAATCTCACATACGATAAGCACAATTGATGCAGCTTCAGGAGGATCACTGATGAGAAAGACGGTAGGTGAAGCAAAAGAGTTGATAAAGGTATGGCAAGTAATAGCTGCTTATGGACGAATGAGTGGAGTAGACAACCCACTACTTTTTGAGAACAAAACAGAATTGTAGCTGTTGATTAAATGATGGAGATGCAAGCTAAAATTGAAAACTTAACTCGACATCTCAACAACATGAAGGCTTTTTCCTTAGCTTCGATAAAAGTCGTGCAACTAAAGTGTGAACTCTGTGGACAGATGGAGTATGATACAGTGGACCGCTTTCTAATGAAGGATAGCTATCCAAAGTAAGTTAATTATATGGGACCTCAATATGGACGAGGGGGGGGGGAAACAATCACTACTCCAACACATACAACCCTAAGTGGAAGAATCACCTTAACTTCTCGTGGACGAACAATGCTAGAGGACAATTTAGACCTCAAGGACAACCAAGCTTCTAACAAGATAAACCAAGCTCAATGGAATCCAAGTTAGATAAGATTTTAAATAAAATTAGAGGCATAGAGGATGCTCATAGGATGCTTGAAAGCAAATTCAAGCAAGTCACTAATAACCACGAATCTTCAATACACAATCTAGAGGTTCAAGAAGGTCAACTAGCAAAGGCAATTTCTACTCAAAATGAAGGAACGCTTCCAAATAATACCGAGTTTAAACCAAGGGAATGGATTATGGCCATTACTTAGACTTAGGTAAAGAAACTCGAGCATGTGAAAGAAGATGGAGATAAGGGAGAAGGACAAGAAATTATAGAATTCCTTCCAACTTAGCTCATAATCGAGCCAATTAAAGAACCTTGACCTAAATTTCCATATCCTATTCTAGCTCAGTAGAAGTCAATTTCAAGTAGGGGGATGAGGAATTCTAAAGAGGTTGAATTAAACAAGGTTGAGGATATAGTAGAACGTCTATAAATGAGGCTCACATTAAAGGAATCAAACAAAAAGAAGGTTAAGGAGCACATAATGGAAGAAAACCCTAATATAACATAGAAGAAAGAGGACCCAGGGGATTTTTACATTCCCTACAGTATGAATGGAGTCAAAATAGATAGGGCATTCACAGATTTGGGAGCAATTATCAATATGATGCTCTATACTTTTAGTCAAAATTTAAGGTTAGAAGAGCTAGAATCCACAAAGATGCTAGTGAAGACGGCAGAGAAAACAATTCATCGGTCAAAGGGGATTATTGAGGATGTCTAAGTGTATATTGATATGTTTACCTTCCCCACAAACTTCTTTATATTGGATATCGGAAAAGATGTGAAAACCCCTATGGTCTTTAGACGACCATTTTTTTCTACTGCCCACTCCATAATTAATGATGATGGGGGTGAACTAACTCTAAGGGTTGGAGAGAACAAAATAATCTTTACTGTGATGAAGAAAGATAATAATTCTACTTTACCTTTAGTTAACATCAACAAAACCAATCATCGAGAACAATGGGAAGATATTGAGGACCCTGGGAATGCATTTAGAAAGAAACGATCACAGAGGAGAAGGTGAAGTAAGGTGAAGCAGAAGGAAGGTGGAACCCAATGGTAAGATTAATGACTTTGCTACCATTGCACTATTCATTTGAACCACCTTGAGCACAAGAAGAGCGTCGAGCTATTGACGTTAAAAGAAGCACTGCATGGGAGGCAACCCATTGATTATTAATTCCATGTCATTTCCTTTAATTTTTAGATAGTTTGAATTCCATAGTTAGGTTGTTTCATTTCCAAATAAAATCAGGAAGGCATAAGACTTCGACATGAATTAGATAATCGAGAAAGTCAATAAAAGAGAGGTGAAAGAGCTATAAAGAGTTAAGAAGTGATGTCAAGAAAGTGTAGAAGGATAAAAGAATAAAAAATTAAAAATTGGTGGAAAAATTGTAGGGCACAATTGTGGCCTATAGCAAGGTAAAACTGGACATGCAAATTTTAGTTTAATTTTTTACAATTTTACCCTTCATTCACTTATATATTCATTTCTTACTTCACTTTTTTACTCACTTTCATTTTAACTTTATCTCTCTAAGTTTATAACCTCCAAACACTCTCACTTCTCTTTAACCAAATTCCAACTTCCACTTTATTCTAACTCCACCTACTTGCAGGCCAGTATGTCGTGCATTAAGCAGTCAGTAAAGTGCGATCAATCGTTAGGATGAAACCAAGTCTCAGGATGAGGACGAAGGAACAGGGCGGCGAACTTCAGAGTACCCTTCCCAATTTACACAGAAGAGGAAGGTATTCGTTTCCAATCCCTTAATGCTAAACAAATTATAGTCCCGAAATATTTTGATTTTGATACACTTGGTAGGATAGAACTGCAAGATAGGTAGAGAACTTAACAGAAAGAATTAAGTGGACGAAGTTCATACACTTCCAATATCTTGTCAACTAGGAGCTCACTTTAGAATTCTTCACTTCCCTTTATTACAAACCTAGTAACCCTAAGGAAATGTGGTTTCGGTTATGGGGATGAAATTATGAGCTGAACATCAAAATCATGTGTGATATTTATGGGTTCCCCGAGTCATCCATTATTGATCAGCACGATAATTTTCATGCTTCTCGCTATTGGAATGAGCTCGCTGGGTTAGAGTGATTCGACACTAAAAATGCCCACAATAACATCATAAGAACCCATGATCACTTGTTATTGCATAAATTCATGTGTCAAATAGTTTTTGATAAATTAGAAACCAACAAGTGCTCAACAAAGGAACTTTTCCTGTTATGGTGCATAGATCACAACATTCCAGTGTGCACCTCCACGCATGTGCTGAACGCTATTGTTGCAACTCTACTTAAAAGGAGTAACAATTTGGGTATGGGGTACTTGGTTTTTACCATTGCTGAGTATTATGGAGTGGACTGTAGTGGTTTAACCATCCACCTCCCAGCTTTTTTAAATCACCATCATTTATGGTGTGTTGAAATCCTTAAGTCCCATAATATAGAACTCTAGGATATTAGCTAAAAGACTCATTTGAAAATCAAGGCTAGTCAGGCAAATTCAAACACAGCATTGCCTCAGCAGGTAGAAGAGGACTCAACTAGTGAGGAGTCCGAAGAGGAAGAAGACACCGATGAACTGGGTTGGAAGAAAGTGCTTAATATAATCTTCAAGAACATCAAAGTAATTACAGATACACTTGTAGAGAACTCTAGAAGAATGAAGAAGAAGGCTTGAACATAACGACGTTAGAGCTAGGATACACGTCATATCCATTGTTACTTCAAGGCTTAAGGCGTCCATTTACCACCTTCGACACCATCCCCTCCTCCATAACCGAGAGGTTTTGTTTATGACCCATTTCTTTTCAAATTTAGTCTTTATTTTATTTTTGTTTTACTTTAATTTATGTTTCTTCTTGCATGTGCGTTTGTTTGCCTCCTTCTCACATTGACGACAATGTGTTGTTCAAGTGTGGGGAGGTTATATGTTTTGCTTTAAATGTGAATTTTGCATATTGTATGATAGTTTGTTAGGTTGTATTTTATGAACTGCTTGAATGTGTCAATGGCTTAGATGGATTGAATTTGATTTAATTTTAAACATAGTCTATTAGGATGTAAAGAATCATTAGCTCTCAAAATTAGTGAATTAGGTTCTTTGGCTAAATATGCAAGTTAATTAGGATTTAGTTTCAGTTTGTCACCCTCTAAATTGTCACATTCATTCATAATTTTAGGTCTTTCGACTAAAATAGCTCTACTAGTATTTTTTCATGAAAACGAGTAGTTTAAGCAATAAGGTAGGCAATTAAAAAATGTTGGTTAATTTTAAGTAGATAACTATTTCGCTAGCCTTCGGGTTATCAATAGAGCTAGTAGTCAGTTGAAAACATGATGTAGCAGAGTAATCGGATCGACACGTATCAAAAATGTGTGCCTCTATGTTAAAAGGCTATAATGACATTTCAATCAAACAACTTAATGAAAACATGACTTAGTCGAGTAACCGGATCGGCATTCATCACCAATGTTTGTCTCTGAGTTAAAGACTAGGTCCATGTCTACAAAAAATTAAATAAAAAATGTTTTCTAATAAAACCTACCGAACTTATAAATAGCTTGACTTTTCATGAAAATGTATTTAGGAGTAGCTATAGAGTTTGAATTACCAAAGAATTATTAATGTGTGTGTACAATAGAAAAGAGTGAATGACTTGACATTTGGATCTTGATAAATATGTATATTTAGTCCAGAGCTCCTAGACGTGGATTTTGCATGTTAATGATTTGGAACAGCTTGAATTATTATGTTTAAAGTTAAATTTATTACATGAAGTTGAAGCCATTATCTCATTATTGCATTGTGTGCTTTATGATTTTGTGTGTTTGCTATTTTATTTGCTTGAGGACAAGCAAACATTTAAGTGTGGGGATGTTGATAAGTGTAAATTGCATCATGTTTTAGGGCTTAGTTTGATATGTGTTTAGCTATTAATTTAATCATTTAATATGTGTTTAGGTTATAATCATGTTAGTTTGTTAATTATTTATGTTTTAAGTGTTTTATGGGTTAGTACAAGTCTTTGAGCTTAAATATTATATTTTTTAGGTACCTTGATGTGTTTGTTAGTGTTTTAGGTCAACATCAAAAAACGAAGAAGTTTCGGAGACATTCTAGTCACAACAACGGCCCACGATCAAGATATGAGACAGAAACACCAGAGTTGGCCCACGATCGTTGCCTATATGCCACGATGGTGACAGAAGCCCATGGCCCATGATCATGATCTGTATGCCACGATTATGACAGAAGACTCAGATGTGGCCCATGATCGTGGCTTGCAAGGCCACGGTTGTGGCCTGCATTGGGCGGACATGCAAACACTAAAAAACGTCAAGTTCTGAGGAATTTTTTGGACCTTCCAAACCCAGAAAAACCCTAAGGTTACTCAGAACACAAAGAATATTTACAGAATAAGATAAAAAGGCAGAGGAAGCTTTTGCATCATCCACTTTTGAGAAACTCTAGAGAGAATTCATCGAGAGATTAAGAAAGAGAAGAAGGAAGAAAGAAGTGGAGAAGAAGCTGACTCAACATACTTCCCGAATCAGGTGTTTCCTGATGTTGCTGCTTCCCATCATCCATTCAAATTGTATTTCCTGTTTGATTTCAGTTTTATTATTGTATAGAATTGGAATAACAGTTTGATGATAGGAGTTTTGAATGTTGAGGATGTTCTAAACTCACCTTCGAAGTTTTATCTTTGAAGAAATGAAATCTAATTGTTTGTGTTTTATTGGATTTATTGTGATTTAATTTTGGAATTGCATAATACGAAAATAAATTGAGAGGGTGAATCGAATGAAAAATAATTAAATTGGGCTAACGAGAATGAGGTGATTCAATAGAACAAGAATTAAATCAAATCAGTAAATTGTATGAAGAGAGACCTTACATAGGTTTTCGATAGTTTATTAGACAACTTCGGAACTAATTAAGGTTTTGGATAGATTGTTAATTGAGAAATTGCAACTTCCATAATCTGATTAGGTTTTATGATTTAGGGTTAATGGTTATAACGCGAGAGAGAGTAATCCACCCTAGGATTGTTTAAAACTAATAATCCGGTAATTTATAATCAATTAGGTCAGCATTAAGGATAGGTAAAATTCCTTTTCTCTCATTTGGTAATTTCCTTAGGTTGATTCTTGCGTGTGTGTTGCAACTGCTAAATTATTAATATTTTCGTGTTTGATTCTTAATTTGATTGATTGAATTGAATCCTCATTTTAGTTTTGTTATATTTTGCATTTCTGCTATTTATTTTTGCCTTAGATTTTAAGATTAGATTATCCCTCCTCGTGGGATCGACACCTTAGGTACTACGCTAACAAACCATGCACTTTCTAATTATCGAGTGTATTATTAAAACTTACACACATCAATACCCAATCAGCTAACCTAACTGATTATGAATTATTGGATTGTTGGTTTTAAACTATCCTAGGGTTGATTACTCTATCTCGAGTTATAACCGTTAACCCTAAATCATAAACCCTAGTCAGATTATAGAGGTTGCAATCTCAATTCACAACCTATCCAAAATCCTAATTAGTTATGAAGTTCTCTAATAAACTATCGGAAGCCTATGCAAGATCTCTCTTCACACAATTTCCCGATATGATTCAATTCTTGTTCGATTAAATCAGCTAACTCACATTAATCTAATTTATTCATTTTTCATTCGATTCACCCTCTCAGTTTATTATCAGATTATGCAATCGCAGAATTAAACCACAACAAATCCAATAAACATATAAATAATCAGATTTCATTAATTAAAGGGTAAAATTCCGAAGGTGAGTTTAGAACATCCTTAACATTCTAGATCTTATCATCAACTATTCAATCCAATTCTATACAATAATAAAGCTGAAATTAAATAGGAAATACAATCTAAATGGACAACGGGAGGTAATGATGTCGGGAAACCTCCTGAAATGGGAAGTACATTGAGTCAATTTCTTCTCCTCTTCTCTCTTCCTTCTTCTCTTCCTCTGTCTCTAGATGATTTCTCTCTAAGGTCTCTCTAAGGTGGCTGAGGCAAAAACTACCTCTGCCTCTTTTCTTGTTCTTTGAAAATACTCTTGTGTTCTGAATAGCCTTAGGATTTTTTCGGGTCCAAAACTTGACGTTATTGAATGTCTGCATATCTGCCTAACGCAGACCATGATTGTGGCTCTACAGGCCACGATCGTGGGTCATTTCCTAAGCTTCTATCACTATCGTGGCATGTAAGACACGGTCGTGGGCCAAGTCTGGTGCTTTTGTCACGTTCGTGGCCTATCATACCATAATTGTGGGTCATTATTTTGGCCCAAACATCTCCGAAACTCCTCCGTTCTTCGATGTTGGCTCTAAAACACTAGCAATCACTTCAAGGTAGCTCAAAAACATGATATTTAAGCTTAAAAGCTTATATTAACATGTAAAACACTAAAAACACAAATAATTAACAACTGACACAATTCTAACCTAAGCACATACTAAATGATTGAATTAATGGCTAAACACATATCAAATTATGCCCTAAAACACGATGCAATTTACACTTATCAACATCCCCACACTTAAACATTTGCTTGTCCTCAAGTAAACGAAACAACGAACACTCAAAAATCATAAAAAACACAACGCAGTAATGAGACAATGGCTTTAACTTCATAAAATAAATTTAACTTTAAACACAATCATTCAAGTTGTTACAAATCATTAACATGAAAAATCCACATCTAGGAACTCTGGACTAAATATACATATTTAATCAAAACCCAAATGTCAAGTTATTCACACTTTTCAATTGTACGCACACGTTAATAATTATTTGGTCCTTCAAACTTTGTAACAACTGCTAAGTACGTTTTTGTGAATTCTCAAGCTATTTACAAGTTCAATAGGTTTTTATTAGAAAACACATTATTTTATTTTATTTTCTTATTTACTTTTTATGGACATGGACCTAGTCTTTTACACAGAAGCAAACATTGGTGATGAATGTCAATCCGGTTACTCAACTATGTCATGTTTCTATTAAGCTGCTTGGTTGGAACGTCATTATAGCCTTTTGACATGAAGGCAAATATTTGTGATGCGTGTCGATCCAGTTACTCAACTACATCACGTTCTTAACTGGCTACTAGGTCTACTCATAACCTAAAGGCCAGAGGAATAGTTATTTATTTAAAATTAACAAAAACACATTTTTTAATTATTATTTATTATTTAATGCCTACCTTGTTGCTTTAACTACTTATTTTCATGAAAAAAATCTAACAAAGCTACTTTAGTTAAAAGACCTAAAATCATGAATTAATGTGACAACGTATAAAGTGATAAACTAAAACTAAATCCGAATTAAATTGCATATTTAGCCAAAGAACCCAAATCACTAATTTTGCGAGCTAATGACTCTTCACACCCTACTAGATTATGTTCAAAATTAAATCGATTTCATTCCATTTAAGCCATCAACATATTCACACAATTCACACATTCACACAATTCACAACATCCCCATACTTAAACAACACATTGTCCTTAATGTGAGAAGGAGGCAAACAAACACGCACGGAAAGAAAAAATATAAAATAAAATAAAACAAAAAATAAAGACTAAATTTAAAAGAAAAGGGTTAAAAACAAAGCCTCACAGTGATGAAGGCAGGGATGATGTTGTTGGATCGGAAAATAAAACATGCATCGATTTCGAAGAAACAGTAAATTTCAAAACTTTTTAGAAATCAAAATTTCAGCAGAAGCAATATATCCAAATCAACATGCATAACCACACATGATACGGTATAAAGAAAAACATCTGCATAATCACAAGATGGAAAATATTACCGACTCTTTCGCTACAGCTTTAACTCCTCGTTGTGCTATCCTATCCTTGGCACTATATCCTCTCCTAGGTGATGTATCCTCTTCACCTTATTGTAACCTCTTCTTGATATTGTATCCTCAACCAATCTGATCTACCACTTGTTCTTCTTGGACAATTTGGTTAACAAGATCCTTTGGTCGGAAAGGAGAAGAAAACTTTGGAGGAGATTTTTCTTAGAAGAAAGTAGCCAAAATTTAAACACTCTCATGCAATCTTCGGCTCACCATGCAAGATAGGAGAGAGAGAGTCAAAATAATGCAAAAACCCTTTCTTACACCCTCTGAATTTCGGTTAATCTCAAAGGAAAGAAGAAATTTGCATCAAATGCATTACTTTTTTTTAATCAATCATAAAGAAGCCAATAAATGAGACTTTTCTCATTTGTCTTTAAGATGGCTATATGAAAAGATTATTAACCTAAATGTGACATACCAATTTTGATTTTTAGTGATGAAAGAAGGAAGACGGTCCATCAAATGTACCTCTTTCTTCTTTAATCCAATGAATGCTAATAAGTTACATGCTATCATTAAAAGACCACCATTAAACTATTTAATGATAAGGTTATTACTCCATTTAATGATGATAAAGC
>JANQAP020000579.1:1424941-1441021 GCA_026874005.2 Erythroxylum coriaceum
CAAATTAACCTGCATGGTTGGGAAGCGGAGGGGGTGAGTACACTATGTACTCAGTGAGCAGAAGAAACATATATCACAAATAGAACCTAGTACACACCAAAATGGTCTAAATAACCTAAGAAAAGTTTTAGACATCTAACATGCACATAACCACCTATGAAGTGAATATGTATGACATAAAACAAATAGACCTAGCCTATGGCTCATGTCGTACTAGTTAGGAACCACATAGGCCTAGCCTATTAATCAGTCATTCAATGAGTATAGGTTCCAGTTCCAGTACATACGAGTAGAAAAGCATCACATGTAAACATCAAATCTCTTTAGGAAGCCAAATATCATAATAAGCTAAAACAATTATGTGTGTCACCACTAGTCGGCCAAACTAGTGTGCACACCCAACGAATCTCGGTGTTGGCTTGACTTTCATCTATGGTGAGTCCAGACTACAGTCGATAAGAGCATCATGACCCTAGGTGATGACCCAATTGGTGACCAGACCTCTAGGTGTTGTTACAAGGACTTGACTTTTACATACCAGCGTCAAGGGTACGGGGGTCGCTTAATCTGTTGTGCCCAGCACACGATTGGCCAATTGTTTCCTTACCAATAAAAAAAAATCATATATAAATATTAAACACAAAAATCAAATAAGGTACCATGCCTTTATTTATTGATCCAACCGATAAAATGGAACCTTGCTATGGCTCTAAGTCAAAAGAGAATACATGTATGCAGTATACATGACCCGGTTATACATATGTAAGTTCCAAAACATTCTTTCATGCAATAAAGTCATCTTTTGCCCTCCAAGTGCAAAGTGGTTCAAAAATGTAGTTTTCAGAAAATTAAACATTGTCTTTTGCACTTCAAATGCAGGTTTGTTGAAAATAATATCATTCCTAAAAATACGTAATAAAAACATCAGTTTCACTCCAAGTGCAAAGAGTTATTCAAAACAATGTCATTTATTAAATACATAAGTATACTAGCATCTATTTAAGAATCAATTCTACTATGCATTACCTAGGTTCAAAATTCACATACAAGTCAATCATTATGCATGTCTTGGGTTGTCTTAATCCCATTTGAGATATGTGTTTTCCCCAACTCACCTCAAAAGAAGCTGTACACTCCTTTAACTTCAACAATCCTTTGTACGAGCTCCTTGATTCACAGCTCTCGAGCCTTTATAGATACAAATGTAATGTACTTACTACTCAGACATATAACTTATATTTATGCCCCATCATATAAGTGTATAAAACTTAACCTTTATTTTTCACATAAGCTTTCTTTTGCATTTTCCAAGGAATTTAATGCCTTGATCCAATACTTACACATTTCAAAACATAATTGAGCACATTTTTATCAAAGCACATTAGGCCAATACTCATCAATCTAAGCAACAATTCAAATTTATTCTAAGTAAACATGAAAGTCTCTTTCCAATGCACACCATCAAAATTCTTAAATCCTAAGCCAAGTTTACTTAGGCATTTTATCAAATACCTAATGTGCATTACATTCAAGTTATATTTTCAAGACTTTATCATAGTAATTCATGCTCCAATCTTGGTGTATAACAAGCACTTCTAAATAACAATACATTTCACCACTCCATTAACTCCAATTCCCCTTATTTAATCCATATTCATCATAATTATACCACTCATCACATTAATCCATTTCTTCCCCCATAATTTCAGCCAAGTCTTATTCCATATACATCTTCTTCATTTTTTTCATCAAATCACAATATACATACACAATTAACACTATAGAATTCATTTAAACCATTAATTTCGAAAGATATTCAAAATTTCACAAACTTTCACCAAAGAAAAAGGGCATTTCAGTTTTGGCTTAAGGAAACGTCTCCACGACTCATTTCATTCATCTAAACCATGTTTCATGTATATTGAAGCATGGAGAACAACATATCTTAACACCAAACTCAAAATCATAATGTAAAGATAGATGAGACAAAATTTACCTAAACTTCCCTTTGGTGATACCTTCCAATCCTTTGAGAATTTCTCAAATCTAATGATAGATTTGAGTTCCTTAACCCAAATTAACTTAGAACACTTTAGTTTGGGTTGAAGAATAAAAAACTTGGTGAAAATTTGGTGAGGGCCGAAACTTCCTCTTTTCCTGCTCTCTTCTCCTTTCTTCTCCTTTCTTTTAACTAAAACAAAGTAGTTTAATACCAAATAAAGGGGGTGCATGGCTATAAGGTGAAGAAGGGTCTAGAATTTGACTCTTCTTTGACCAAACATAGTGAATTTACCTTTTTACCCTTAGTTTATGTGAAATTACCATTATACCCTCCAAACCTTCCAAAATTGGCAATTAAACCCAAAATTTGAGAATGACCAAAACTTTTATTTTCATTTTGGTCCTCGGACATTTTATAATTATAATTAGGCCCTCAAATTTACAAAATTATATATTGGTCCTCCAAAAATTGAAAAATTACATTTAAGTCGCTTATGTACATCAACTTTTCCAATTAAGCTTTCTAAGTGTCCAATAAGTCTATAAATCATGTCTAATCACCTCTAAGGCATTATAACACATTTAACTTGGCCAACATGGCCATATCCATCGAATGGAATCTATTTTTACACACTTAGAGCTTATATGTCATAAATCTCTAAGATTTCGCATACCGATGAACTCTAAGTTCATGTAAGGGCTTATAACATTATATATCACTGGCATATATACCGAAAGAATTCAAATATATTTTTGAACTCATATACAACCATGTATATGTCAATATACAGTAGTATCTCCAAGTACAGACCAATACAAAAGGGCTCAGAAAATCTGACGTTACAAGTACTCCCCCTCAAAAGAATTTCGTCCTCTAAACTCCTAAGTCAAGGATACAAATAAATGGCGGTACTGGCGTCTCATAACATCCTCAGGCTCCCATGTCATCTCCTCGACCCTGTCGCTCTTCCAAAGAACTTTAACTGTAGGAACTTTCTTGCTGCGTAACCTCTTTATCTGTCGATCCAGAATCTGGACTGATTTCACCTCAAAACTCAAGTCTTCTCTTAACTCCACTGCGGGTGTCTCCAAAACATAAGATGGGTTTGCTTTATACTTCTTAAGCATCGAGTCATGGAACACATTATAGATCCTATCCAAATCTGGTGGCAATTTCAACGGATATGCCACAGTCCTAACGCGCTCCAAGATACGGAAAGGTCCAATATATCGAGGGTTCAGCTTCCCTCAGCTCTGAAATCAGATTATACCTTTCCATGGTGATATCTGAAGAAAAACCATATCCCCAACTGCAAACTCCAATGGTTGTCACCTTTTATCCACATAACTCTTTTGACTATCCTGGGCGGCTTTCATTTTCTCCCGGATGACTTTCACTTTCCAAGTGGTAATTTCTATTAATTCGGTTCCTTCTACGTTAGTTGTACTAACTTCATCCCAACATAAAGGTGTCCTGCATTTTCTATCATAAAATGCTTCATATGGTGGTATACTGATACTTGTCTGATAACTATTATTAGAAGCAAATTCTATCAAAGGCAAGTGATGGTCCCAACTCCCTTGGAATTCCATTACACATGCCCTCAACATGTCCTCCAGTGTCTGAATAGTCCTCTCCAGCTGACCATCAGTCTGGGGGTGAAAAGTAGTATTAAACTTCAGTTTAGACCCTAAAGATTCTTAAAATTTTGGCCAAAATCGGGAGGTGAATCTCAGATTCCTATCTAATATTATGGAAACTGACACCCTGTGTAGCTTCACAATCTCATCAATATATAGCTTTGCTAACCTCTTTAACGAGTAGGTTGTGTGGATAGGCAAAAATGAGCAGACTTCATCAATCTATCCACTATAACCCAAATAGCATCGTGACCCTTTGATGTATAAGGTAGTCTAACTACAAAGTCCATTATCACAAGCTCCCACTTCCATTTTGGAATTGGCAAAGATTGTAATATACCCGTTGGCTTCTGATGCTCTGCCTTTATTTGTTGACAGGGAAGGTCTCTGGTCACAAATTCCACTATCTCTCTCTTCATCCCTAGCCACTAATAGTTCTCTCTAAGAGTTCGATACATCTTGGTGCTACCAGGATGCATAACATATGCTAAACTGTGAGCTTATTCCAAGATAGCTCGCCTAAGATCTTGATCATCTGGTACACTGACTCTGTTTCTAAAGATTAGCAACCCATCTTCTCTTAGTTGGAACCCCTCATCCTCTTTTGATTGTAATTTCTCTCGAATGACCTTTAACTCGGGGTCATCGACCTGTGATCTCCTAATCGCATCAAATAGTGTTGGTCAAACTTCAAACTATGCTAATAGTGTTCCATTATCCTCAGCCACTGAGATTCCAACCCCAAGGCTCCGTATACTCATCAAATAAGTCATATAAGGACTTTTCCTAATAGTCTCTACCGAGCAAGACTTCCGACTCAACGTATCAGCTACCACATTTGCTTTTCCTGGGTGATAGTCATTCACTAAATCATAATCCTTAATCAATTCCATCCATCTCCTTTATCTGAGGTTTGACTCTTTCTATGTCATTAGGTACTTCAGACTCTTGTGGACGGTATATATACAGCAAGTCTCCCTATAAAGGTAGTGTCTCCAAATTTTGAGTGCAAACATCACTGCTGCGAGCTCCAAATCATAAGTAGGATAATTCGTGCTTCTTCAATTATCTAGAAGTATATGCGATCACTCGCCCGGCCTGCATAAGTACACAGCCAAGTCCCTGACGACTGGCATCACTTTATACCTCATACCCAACCCTCTGGATAGGTAAAGCAAGAACTGGTGCAGAGGTTAATCATCTCTTCAGTTCCTAAAAACTTGCCTCACATTTGTCATCCCACTAAAATTTTACCTCCTTCCGGATAAGCCTCGGTAAAGGGGATATAAGTACTAAAAAGCCCTCAATAAATCTCTGATAATAATCAGCTAACCCCAGAAAGATGCAAACTTCAGTCATATTGTTAGGCTATTCCCACTCAAGTATAGCTTCCACTTTTTTTGGATTCCACATAAATACCTTCTCCTGATACCACATACCCAAGGAATCCTATCTCCTTCAACCAAAATTCACACTTTGAAAACTTCACGTGTAACTATCTTTCACGAAGTATTTGCATCACAATACGGAGATGTCTAGCATGCTCCTCCCCATCCTTAGAATAAATCAAAAGGTCATCAATGAAGACTACGACAAACTGATCTAAATAAGGATGGAACACCCTATTTATGAGGGCCATAAATGTTGTAGGTGCATTTGTCAATTTGAATGGCATCACCAGAAATTCATAATGTCTATACCTCGTCCGAAAAGCAGTCTTGTGCACATCATTTTTAGTAATTTTCAATTGATGGTACCCAGACCTCAAATCTGTCTTTGAGAATATTGTAGCTCCTCTTAACTGATCAAACAAGTCGTCAATCCTAAGGAGTGGATATTTATTTTTGATGGTAACCCTACTTAACTTCCGATAATCAACACATAAGCGGAAGGTCCCATCCTTCTTCTTGACAAACAGTACTGGTGCTGACTTGGTCTGATGAAGCCCTTGTTCAATAACTCTTAAAACTGAACCTTCAGTTCTTTCAATTCTGCTGAGGCGATATAGATATCGGTGTTGTTCCTGGGACCAAATCAATAGTAAAATCAAACTCCTGATTAGGTGGCAATCTAGGTAACTCCTTCGGAAAGACAGCGGAGAACTCACATACAACAGGAACATCTCCAAGTTCGACCCTCTGTGCCAAATTTTCAATCACATCTGCAAGCTATGCCTATCATCCTCGACGAATCAACTTCTTAGCCTTGACCACTAATATCAAACAAATTGAGAACACCAGTCGATCACCGATAAATTTAATCAGGACTCCACCCTGAGTGTCAAACTCCACCTCTTTCTTATAACAATTAACCCTAGCGCGATGCCTCTTTAGCTAGTCAATCCCCAATATTACCTTGAAATCCTGGAGATCAAGGGGAATAAGATTTGCCTCTAACAAAGCATCATCGACCTTTATCTTAGAGGCCATATAGGCTTCATCACGAGCAACTTGCTCTCTAAGAGGAGTGACTATAATGAGAGGGGGATCTAAAGAATTCAGGGGATGACTAATGCTCTCTGCAAAGGTCACATTAACAAAGGACCTTTATGCGCCAGTGTCAATCAAAACTCTAGCATCTCTACCGAGAACTCACAGAACACCTTATAACACTACATGTTAGTAACTGCTGGTTTTGCGACTACTTCAGCCTTATGTTCCTTTAGCTCGGGTTGCAAAGATCTAACCTTGTGACGACTTCCCCTTCCTCGTCCAACCATGCTATCACTATAAAATCAAAGAAAAATACGTTTAATAAAATAGATCAGACTAACCCTAGCTTATCCGACGTCCCTTACACCCCAAGGAATGTCGACAAATTCTTTCACAGAGGTTGAAATCATCTGACCGTTAAGGACGTCAACTTAACGATTCGAGACTCAACTTCTCGACCAAAGACTGTCGACACCCAGACTAAACTCCTAAGGCTCATGAATCTTTTGAAAACGATAATAACACTTTTAAAAATATAAAAACCTTGCTCTGATACCATTTGTAATAACCCGGACTGGTGTGTCAGCGATGATTTTGAGCCCTAAAGGGGTGGAATGTGAGATCCCATATCGGTTAGAGAGGGAAACGAAGTATGCCTTATAAGGGCATGTATACCTCTCCCTCAAAGATGGATTTTCCCAAAGGTGGGAAGAGCAAAACCGTGAGGGCTTGGTTGGGCCAAGGCGCAAAGCGGACAATATCTGTGAGCAGGTGGTTCGGGTTGTTACAAATGGTATTAGAGCCAGTACCCAGATCAATATGTCAGCAAGGACACTGGGCCTCCAAGGGGGTGGAATGTTAGATTTCCATATCGATTGGAAAGGGGAACGAAGTAAGCCTTATAAGGCTATGGAAACCTCTCCCTCATAGACCCGTTTTCTTGAGTGAGTGTGTGGGAAAAGCAAAACTGTGAGGGCTTAGTTGGGCCAAGGCCCAAAGTGGACAATATATGAGAGTGGGTGGTCCGTGCTTTTGCAAATGGTACCAGAACCAATACCCAGGCCGATGTGCCAAAAAGGACGTTGGGCCTCTAAGGGGGTGGATCCAGGCCTGTGGGCCAGCGAGAACGATGGGCCTCCAAAGGGGTGGAATGTTAGATTCTCATATTAATTGGAGAGGGGAACGAAGTAGGCCTTATAAGGCTATGGAAACCTCTCCCTCAAAGATGAGTTTTCCCAAGGGTGGGAAGAGCAAAACTGTGAGGGCTTGGCTCAAAGCGGACAATATTTGTGAGCGGGTAGTTCGAGTTGTTACAACTACTCTGTACTTATTGATGCTACCGCAATGTTCTTCCTTTTTTTCCATTTAATTGAAGAAACAATGAACAAAATAGAAACTAAATGCAATGTGATCCAAAAGTTGAAGTATCACTCAACTCATTTTAGAAAAAAATGTTGCAAAAATCCCAAACTAATGCATCACTTAATACTCTACTAAGCTTGTGGATGGGTAGGCTAATGGGGTTTCGAGTTTTAAAATGTGGGGTGTTTTTAAGAAATAAAAGGGTTAAAGCTCAATAGGGGTAGCAAGGGATAGTAAAAGGTAGGTCATTTAAGCCAAAGGTTAACATAAAAATGGCCGTAATCATCTCTATTAAGTATACATCCAGTAGACTCAAACAGATTCAAAGAAAGTTCTAAAGGTAATAACCTAAGGAACCATCACACAAACAAAGAAATAAAATAACTATAGATGGAGTCATATAGGCTCAATCCTCACATTGACTCAAATGAAAATTCATTATACATCTCTACACTACCTTATTGCTCAAGTGTCAAATTCTGAGTAAGCTTATGCAACTAACTACTTTTCATCCCTCAACATGGTTCACTTTCTACTCAAGTAGCCTAATATGAGTTCAGGTATGCATTTAATGTCATTCCAACTAGCATGACAAAATCTCATGGCAAAACAAATCAAAATGATTCAAGTATGGTTTCATTGCTAACACAAAACAATATAAAACAACAACCTAATATGCCTAAAACATGCATTCTAATTCATAAAATGCAAACAGTGACTAAAACAAACTAAAACAATACAATTGACAAAGAAAATGTCACCTCCCCACACTTGGATAACACATTGTCCTCAATATGACAAGATAACCACAAAAGGAAACTAAAACACAAAACATAACATCAAACAAACAAGTAAGTAAAACAACTAATAAGGTAAATAAAACAACGTAAAAAGTAAAAGGTAAGAAACCTCATGGAGATTGTGGTGACAAAGGCGTAGGGGAAGGGACTTCAATGTTCTTCATCCAGATGAACTTGAAGAATTTCTTTTTGATGTACCACTGCTCCTTATGCACTTGTCTCATCTGGGTGTTAAGCTCATTAATTTGCAGTGTCATTTGTTGATAGTTTTCAGCCATTTGGTTGAGGATTTGTTAGAACTTGTTGCCATCTGCTGCTACGGTTGGTTCATCTTCAACTGTTGCTTCTTGGGGCTCTATGGGTGCCTGAGAGGAGGATGGTTGAGAAGTGGCTACATCTTTGCCCTTCCTATTTTTAACAGCGGTGCGCGTCTGAGGATTTCAGAGCTTTATAGAATGAGGCTCTAAAATTTCAAAACGTCTCAAATAAGATACATCAAACATATCAAGTCTAGTTGTGCACACACTATCCATATCAAGATTGTAATGCAAAGCCAAAGCAATAATAATTTAAGCAATGCCAAAATATGAGCTTTTCTTAGTAATGCAACCCACATTAGATAGAAAAATGTGATAAAGGATATTCACTTTAATTTTACGATCCATGCACTAAAGAAAAAAATGTTCCTTAGTCGAGCACTTGTTGCTTTCAGTTTTGTTAAAAACAATTAGGCATATAAACTTGTGAAGAAGCAAGTGCTCAGTGCTGCGAATCAAAGTGTTGGGTGCATTCCTGGAGTCAAAAGTGTTTTCACCCATAAGGATCTTCCAATAATCATCCACATAAAAACCATCATGCTCATCCAAAACTTTGGTGTTAGACAAGTTAAAGAACGCACGAATGACAGCATAATCCAGCTTGTATGTATGGCCACCTATCCTAAACCAGAATGTGTCTTTTTTAATATTGCAGCGCAGAGTGGTGAAATTTTCTATAGCCATCATAGGGTATATCAATACATCACAATGAATTAAATGACTCTAACCAATATTACAGACAATCTTTCAATGTTACGCCTTAGTCCTAGAGTTTGTAATAGGTTAAAATCAAAGTACCTAGGAGGCAATAACTCTATCCTTAAACTCTCAAAATCTCATACCTTCTTCTTCCAAAAAAATAAGGAATAGGGCATGAAAAGTGTTCGCGATATCACGTTTACCTTCTTTGGAGACTTAAAGGCGCAGTGGGTTAGTTGGTTTATGGACTACAACCTTTTTTGGAGCCATTTAAGGAGAAAAACTTGCAAAAAGAGTCAAGAGAGAGGTTAACACGTTTTTATGAGAGAAAGAGAGAAACACTTACCAAATCCTTGGATTTTTAAGTGGGTAATGTGAAGTAAGTGTTAAGGGAGTGAATAATAATGGAAAAAGTGGAGAAAATATCAAGATTTGGGGGAAAGATGAAGGCTTTGTGAGGTTTGGGTGAGTGGGTGTCAATTTTAGAGTGAGAGAATGTGAGGGGATGAAGAAAGAAGAAAGAAGGAGGATTTTTAAAATCCCTATGCTTCCCACAATCATAGGTTAAGGCTCCAGAAACTTTCTAAAGAGCCTTCCCACGTTTATGGGAAATAGAACCATTCCCACGATCGTGCATTAAGGCTCTAGAAACTTTCTAAAGAGCCTTCCCACGTTCGTGGGAAACAAACCCATTCCTATGATCGTGGACACTGTATAGACTCCTAATCTTGATTTTCCAACTTTTTATCCCTCTTCTAAGCTTAGCAACTTGTAAACACATTAAAATCACCCAACCAACAAGAAATTTGAAGAGAAAACAAGTTAAAACTTAAACAAAACCCAATTAGACACCAAGAAATCATAGCAAACTCAAACCAACATAATCAAAACCAAACAATTCAAACATAGAAGTAACAAAGACAAGCGAAAGAAAGGTAAACATGCTAAGTTAAGGTCATTAGCTTGACCATTCCATATGCATTTATGAAAGAGTGGAAGAAAGGAAAGAGACGACTTCCGTTTCTTGTGAGTATGTCCCTCTATAGTATGGCTTCCATCTATGCCCATTGACCTTGAATACTTTGTCATTTTCCAACTCCAAAGCTCCATGAGGAAACACTTGAAAGATCTTGAATGGTCCACTCCATCTTGACTTGAGCTTTTTGGGAAATAACCAAAGTTGTGAATTGAATAAAAGCACCAAGTCCCTACTCTTAAACTCCTTTTTAATATGACCATCATGCCACTTTTTTTTCTCTTTCTTTATACAACTTAACATTTTCATAAGCTTCAAATCTTAACTCTTCCAATTCATCAAGTTATAACAATCTTTTCTCACCCTCAAGCTTCCAATCCATATTTAACTTCCAAATTGCCCAATAGGCTCTATGCTCCAACTCTAAAGGTAAATGGCAAGCCTTTCCATACACAAGTCTATATGGAGTTGTACCTATAAGTGTCTTGAAGGCTATCCTATACGCCTAAAGTGTATCATCTAACTTCAAAGCCTAATCTTTCCTTAAAGTGCTCATTATCTTCTCCATAATCTTCTTCAATTCTCTATTCACCAGTTCCACTTGGTCACTCATTTGAGGATGGTAAGGAGTCGTCACTCAATGATGCACATTATATCTTTTCAATAGAGCTTTAAAGGTTTGATGCAAAAATGACTCCCTCCATCACTGATTATCGCTCTAGGCACTCTAAATCTAGTGAAAATCTTTTTGATAAATCTTTGCACCACCTTGCCATCATTGATTGGAGTAGTTATGGCTTTAACCCACTTTCAAACATAATCAACTCCAACCAATACGTATATGTTACCTAGGGAGGATGGGAATGGTCTCATAAAATCTAAGCCCCACATATCAAATATTTCTACTTCCATGATGTTCGAAAGTGGCATCTTATCCTGTTTTGATATGTTACCCTACTCTCTGGCATCTATCACACTGTAGCACAAAGTTTCGGGCATCCTTGAACAAACTTGGCCAATAGAACCCACATTCCAAGATATGAGGCACCGTCTTGTTCGCTCCATAGTGTCCTGTATACACTGAACTATGACATTGAGTCAAAATGTCAGGCTTTTCATCTTCAGAGACTTACTTGCGAATCACGTTGTCATCACAAATTTTATATAACACAGATTCATCCCAAATATAGTGAGAACATTGGAATAAGAAACACTTCCTCTGTTGATATGAGAGATCAGAAGGAAGAATACAACCCGAGAGGTTGTTTGCAATATCTGTAAACCAAGGACAAAAAGGATTTTTTACCATCATTAAAGCCTCATCAAGAAAGCTCTCCTCAATTTCCTCTTCTTCTTCATAGTGCCTCCCTTTAAGTGGTGATAGGTGGTCTGTTATAACATTTTCTGCTCCCTTCTTATCTTTAGTCTCAATGTTGAATTCTTGGAGTAGAAGCACATACCGGATGAGCCTAGCTTTAGCATCTTTCTTGTCAAAGAGATTACGTAACACTGCATGGTCTATAAAAATAAGAACCTATGAGCATAAAAGATAAGAATGAAATTTCTCACATGCAAAAACCACAGCAAGCAACTCCTTTTCTATAGTTGTGTAATTCAGTTGTGCTCCTATCAAGGTCTTGCTTATGTAGTAGATGGCGTGTAGCCTCTTTTCCTTTCACTAGCTAAGGACACAGCCAATGGCATGATCGCTTGCATCATATAAAATCTTGAAAGGAAAAGACCAATCCGGTGATGTCAAAATGGGTGCTATTGTAAGTGCCTTCTTCAACCTGTTAAAAGCATCCAAATAAGCATCATCAAACACTAAAGGCATATCTTTAACTAATAAATGAGTCAAGGGTCTAATGATAAGAGATAAATCCTTGATGAATTATCTGTAGAACCCTACATGACCAAGAAAAGCTCAGATGCCCTTGATGTTAGTGGGAGGTAGTAGCTTTTCAATCACTTCAATCTTAGCTTGATCCACTTTAATCCCTTTGCATGAGATTTTATGGCCCAATACAATTCCCTCTTGGACCATGAAATGACACTTCTCCTGGTTCAAGACTAGATGAGACTCCTCACATATTTGAAGCACTCTGTCTAAATTAAACAAGTAATGATCAAAAGAATCTCTAAAGACAGAGAAGTCAACCATAAATACCTCCATGAAGTTCTCATTCATGTCCGCAAATATGGCCATCATGTACTTTCGAAATGTGACAGGTGTATTGAATAAACCAAAAGGCATCCTCCAATAAGCAAAAGTCCCATAAGGATAAGTGAAAATGGTCTTCTCTTAGTCTTCTGAGTATATAAACACTTGATTGTACCCTAAATATCCATCAAGAAAATAGTAAAAAGAATGGCCAATCACCATCTCAATCATTGGTCCACAAAAGGTGAAGGTAAATGGTCTTTCTTGGTGGCCAAATTGAGCTTCCTATAATCAATACACACTCTCCAACCTGTGATGGTCCTAGTAGAAATCTTTTCACCATGTTTAGTCTCCATCACTGTCATGCCACCCTTTTTAGGCAAACACTGCACTGGACTCACCCACTCACTATCTGAAATAGGGTAAATAATCCCTACATCTAAGAGCTTCACTACCTCCTTCTTCACGACCTCTTGTATGTTTAGATTTAACCTCCTTTACCTCTCCCTCACTATCTTGCATCCTTCTTCAAGGTTAATCCTATGCATCACCACAATGGGGCTAATCCCCCTAATATCAGAAATTTGCCACCCCATGGCTCTCATCCTCTTCTTGATGGTCTCCACCACTTTCTCTTCTTGCTTACAATCTAATTACTTGGAGATAATGATATGGTTCTTACCTAAAAAGGTGTATCACAAGTGGGAAGGTAGGGTTTTAAGCTCTAAAGTGAGTAGCATAATAATGGAAGGTGATGTGGGTGAATCTGTTCTCTCCAATATCTCTAGCTCAACTTCCTCACATAATTCCTATTCTCTGATTCTCTCATCCCTGTGCACTTCAATAACTTCATCAACTTCCTCTTCAACCTCCTTCACACACTCATCCACAACATCAATTTTCATACATGCAATACCATCCATCAGTTTCTTCAAAGATTTAGACATGTTAAATTCAACCTGCTTATCACCACTTCTCAAAACAAATTTTCCTTCATATACATCAACTAATGCCCTACTAGTATTCATAAAGGGCCTACCCAAAATCAATGGAAAATGTCTCTCTGCTTCAAAGTCCAACCCAAAAAAATCAACAAGAATGATAAATTTATCCACTTTTACCAACACATCTTCTACAACTCCAAATGGCTTCTTGATGGATTGATCTGCAAGCTGAATGAGCATGGATATTGGCTTGGCCTCTCCTAATCCCAATTTCCTAAAAATGAATAAAGGCATCAAATTAATACTTGCACTTAAATCACATAAGCATTTAGGAAATTTAAAGTCACCAACAACATATGGAATAGTAAAACTCCCTGGATGTTGTAGTTTTGAAGGCATTGTGCTTGATATGATCGAACTACAATTATCCATCAAGGTTACCATCTGATTATCCTCCTAAGTGCATTCATGTGTGAGTATGTCCTTAAGAAACTTGGCATACTTGGGCATGCACTCCAAGGCTTCAACCGATGATAAGTTAATCTAAATTTTCTTCAGTTTCTCCATAAACTTGGAAAACTGAGTGTCTACCTAATGTTGTCTAACCCTTTGTAAATACGGGAGTTTAGGCTTGTAGGATGATGGTGGTACATATGGCCTCTCTTCTACCTTCTCTCCTTTTATCTACTTACCTTTCTCCTCTGTTTGACTCTCCTTTTGTACACTTGGCTCCTTCAGTTGCTTTCCATTGATTGCAAGATTATACGTGCTAAGTTTTAATATTTATTAACCTTGGTAAATTCTACAAGTGCACGGGTCGTTCATGTAATACCTAAGGTATAGATCCCACGAGGAGGCCTAAACTAGTCCTAAAATCTAAGGTTGTACTAAACTTCAATAGTTCAAAATGAATAACTAATGCAGAAAATAAACCATTCAAATAATTAATTTATGAGAATTGAATTTCAGAAATAATAAACAGTAACAAATCACACAGCCCAATCCAAAATCAATCTAGGAACTACCAACTGAGAGAAAGGGGGTTTTAATTTAAAATTAATGACAATCTAATCAATTATACAATTATTAAGTTACCGGGTCTAAACGGTCCTAGGGTTGATTACTCTCTCTCGAGTTATAATCCTTAAACCCTAATTAATAATCCCTAATTTAAATTATGAAATTGTGATCTCTCGATTCACAATTGACCCAAAACCTAAATTAGTTCTAAAGTTGTCTATTAACCTACCAGGAACCTATGCTCGATCCCTCGTTACATGATTGCACCAGTTTGATCTAATTCTTATGTATTAATTCACCTAATTGTTGTTAGCCCAAATTGATTATATTCACTCAGCTCACCCTCTTAGTTTATTGCCGAATTATTACGAACAGATATTGAATCACAAAAATAACTCAATTAAAACACAATGAATCAAATTGCATAAATCTCAAGAATTAACAACCCGAAGGTGAGTTTATATAGAATCAACATTCACAACACTATCCTCAATAAATATCCCAATTTCATACATCAATAAAATTGAAATAAAAATCAAAAATATTGTCAGGATGGACTCGTAGAAGCAGTGACTGTAGGAAACCACCTATTTTGGGAAGTACTTCGCATCAAGCTTCATCTCTGTATCTCTCTTCCTTCCTCTCCTTCTTTGAATCTCTTAATAGCTCATTAGGGTTTTTCGAGTTTTGCTAAATTGAGTGCTCTGTAAAAAGGCTCTCCAAGGCTACTGCATCTGTCCTATAATGATGTATTTATATTTTGGACTCTCTAGGTTAAAATCGGGGTCAAAATGAACAAAAAATCATGCCAAACTTGAGTTTTTGCTTCAACCCGACGTAGGCCATAATTATGACCCTACCTAACACGCTCGTGGCTAGCGCCTAAACCTTTCTGTCATGATCGTGGGCTAATGTGCATGATCGTGGCCTGAATGGAAGCTCTCTGTCACGACCGTGCCTGAAGTGCACGATCGTGGCCTGGCTGCTGTTGGCTCGTCCCTCTCTGTCACGATCGTGACCTGTTGTGCCACGATCATAGGCTAAGTCTTTGGCCCGAAACTTCTCGAATCTTCTCCATTCTTCACCGCTTACCCTGAAACACTAACAAACCCATCAAGGTACCTTAAAAAATATAACAATTAAACTCAAAGACTTATACTAACCCATAAAAATACTTAAATACATAAACTAACAAAATTAAACCATAAATACACACTCAACACTCAAATTCACACTAAATGCCTAACAAATTAAACCCCTAAAACACAATGAAATTGACAACTCTCAACATCCCCACACTTAAACGTTTGCCTTTCCTCAAGAAAACAAAACAAGAAACATAACAAACATATCAAACACGAGGCACACAATGCAAAATAAGACAATGGTTTCAACTTCATGAAATAAATTTAATCTTGAACACAATCTGACAAGTTATTTCTAATATTAACCTTTAAAATCTATATCTAAAGGCTTTGAGCTAAATATACAAGTTAATCAGGATCTAAGTGCTAATTCAATTACCCTTTTCAATTGTATACACACATTAATAATTCTTTGGTCCTTCAGACTCTGTAACTGTTCCTAAATACATTTTCATGAAAATTCAAGCTTATTATAAGTCTGGTAGGTTTTTATTAAGAACACACTTTTTATACATATAAAAAAAAAGACTTAGTCTTTTACTCAGAGGCAAACATTGGTGATGAATGTCGATCCGGTTACTT
>JANQAP020000579.1:1540545-1555770 GCA_026874005.2 Erythroxylum coriaceum
CAACTCCATTCATTCTAAGGCAAAAATTCAAATTCCATAGAATATCACACTTAACAAAAATATTTCGGGGGCTAACAAATAAATAAGACAATAAATTCGTAACTCAATCGTGCATAGTCAACTAAAATAGCTACATTAATTCTCAAGAAAAAGAGATTATCCCGTTATAGCATAATCACAGTTAAAAAAAATATTAAAGTAATAAAACAATAAATACTAAATGAACTATGAAAAGATAACAAAGTAACAGTCGGTTAAGCTAACAAAGTAGTAAGTTCAGTAAATAAACAAGAAACATTGCAACAGATGAATAACAGAGCAAGAAAACGGAGATTGGGTGAATGAGGTGCGGTGATCTCTTGCCCCTCTCAAGCTTCCCGTATTAGCTTCTACTTCAGCTTGTTTTCACCAGATGGTTAAAGGCTTAGTTTTGCTTCCAACTCTTTGCTATATTTCTCTCTTCTTCACTTACTCTCTTTGTTCTCTTCTCTTCTTCCCTACTTTCTCTCTATTTTCTCTCTTCCAAAGTGTCTCTGGTCTTTTCAGTGAAAAATGTAGTGAATGGAATGAAAAGATATCACCACCACCCTCCTATCCTTTCTATTTTTAGCCTTGTTTTGGTTTAGGTTTTCATGTGTATAATAGTCGGTCTCTAAAACTACTAAGGGTTAGAGTGTTAGAATACTGAGTCATATGAGTTACATCATTATAGAATCAATTTGGCATATTTAGGCGATAATTTTATGATTTCATTCACATGCATAATATTTGCATACACATATGAATTATGATTTAGAAAAAAAATTCAAAGATTTTATGTGCACTCAATTGACATGTTCTAGGGTATGAAAGTTCCAAAATGATTGTGACATGATTATGCATTTCAAATGTCTTGTATTTTGGTTTACCAACAAAAAGAATTGATGGAATATAATTAGTAATTTGGAGTTACTTGTCACGATTGGAAGATTGATGAATTAATATGTACAATTAGCCTAGGAAAAATTTCAAATGGCAAGACAAGTTAACATGTGGAAATTTAGGATGACTAAGCCTAATAAATGAGTGACAAATGGCTTAGAGAATTAAGTGAAAAATGGCTTAGGAATTATGTGACATTTGGCAGCCAAAAAGGAGGGTATGTAGCTTACTTGGCAGCTAAAAAGGAGGACATGTAGCTTACTTAATTACATGAAAAGTGTCCTTAAAAGAAAGACCACTCATTTCACACCATATATATATATAAGTCATGGTCATTTTCCTTGCCTTTGAAATTTCAGCTGCGGTATACTCTCTCCTTCTTCTCCCTCTCATTGCTGAAACCTTCATCTCACCCACACCCTTGAATTTCAGCCCTAGTTCTTTCCATCACCACCCTAAAACCATGCAAAATCCTTCATAAAGAGTGCTAGAGAGGCTGAACGTTGATACATATCTTGTTGTAAAAAATCTGTCTTCATTTTCTGGTGATGGCTGAACCCATCATACTCCATCAATGTTCTTGAATTGTTCCTGCATATGAGGCTAAGAAAGCTTGACTTTTGAGGTGGCATTCAAGCTAATCAAGTAAGTGAAATACTGACCTATTATGGTATACGTTAGCTGAATTTTATTATGGCTAATTAGGGATGGATTGAATGTGGTGTTGGTGTTAAAGATGTGCTGGAAAATGAAGAATGAATGCGTACTTTTCTGTTTTGTTTTTGCATGTACGAAATTAATAGTTTATGGGCTGTTGTATGGATGATTTAAGTTAGGATTTGAAGTATAATTGATGAGGAATTCATGTTAAAGATAGGTGTTATTAAGGTGTTTTCGAATCTGGAAAATTAGAGTTGTAGGTGTGTTTGTAAAAAAAGTGACTGTTAATGACATAAGTGAGTAGAATTTTATAAGCTTTAGTGTAACCAATATGGAAGTTATATTATCTTGAAATGAATTAACTTTAAAGGACATGAAATCTGGAGATTCACGATGTTAGTGACGTCTCTAAGCTTGTAAGATTCGTGAAGTATTGAAGATAGTTAAGTTACACACGTTAGTGATGTTGATGACAAATTCTGGAATTTTAATTTCAGCCTTATGTACGTGTCGAATCAGCTAAGAAAATTCACTCTAAATTAGTATATTTGGACTTGATTAAGGCTAGGAATGAGCCTACATTGTTGCTTGATTAATAGGTTAAGAGCTTGATAAGTTTATGTAGTTTGATGTCATAACTTAAAGAATGCACTGTTTTGATATGGTTGTTTTCAAAGCTGGAAGTTATGATTTATTAAAGGAATATATGTGTTCTTTTAATGCAAACATGATCTTAAGGACATGAGTAATGTGTATAAGGTATGGATGAATGAGCACTGAAGAACATAGGGTAGTTATAAATGAGAATTGGGTAAATGTAGGAATATATATTACTGGAAAAAGTTTGGTGAATGTATAGATCTAGCTTGCTAAAATTCCAGATTTAAAGTATCAATTGTGTGTGTGTTATAAGAGGATTTTTTATCATGAAAATGTACAAGGATAAGTGTAATGTATGGTTGATGAATTTGGAGCAAATCAAGCTAACTTAAAGGTATAAACCTAATTACAAAATGGTATTATACAAGCTATAATGTTTGAATGGTCTTAGGGTGTATAAGCACAAATTGAATAGTCAAGATGTATGCATAAGAATACATACCCAGAAAGTCAATTTAGCATCCATTGAACCATGATACATATACACATGTATGATTGTATATTTATATGATTAAACAACTTAGTGATTTGTGCACTACGTGTGTATGTATTGCATGATGATAGACACGTAAGATGATCGTCAACATCCAGACATTATCGAAACACCGAGGTAATAGAATTTCTGGAGTGTACTGTTAGTCAATTTAGATGTGTAAACTCACTTATATATGCTTTTCTGTGGATTGTATGTTTAGTGTGAAATGCATGTACAACTGATTGATAAACACTGGAGTGAACGATGTGCAAAAAAGAGCTTTGAGCTTAGAATTATGAAAAAGAACCTCAAGCTTTGATAGTATGGACTCGGTATTAACAATAGGTACCGGCCAGCTATCAACTCAGTACCCATAATAGGTATGGGATAACAAATTGCGTTGATAGGCACTTATTCACAACAACACAAAATGAGAATGACAACACATGTGCATTTACATATGCATCCCCACATGCATCATATGATTAAATTGAAATGATTTATTGAATTGCTTTGAAATAGTGAAATACAGTTGAAGTCAATGAAGAATGTGATGTGATATGCAATGCTAGCTTATATGATATATTTGTTGAAGTGTAATAAATTGTGATATGACTTGTGTGAGTGCATCGATGATGGTTCACTCACTGAGTTCACAAAATCATCAAAATTGCAACATTTTTTTTAGGTTCAAGGAAGTTCTAGCTACCAAAATGATATACTAGAAGTTTAGTACTTACATTCTGGGGATGGAAATGGCTCAAAGGTTTGATCAGCTGAATCTACGGAGTCTAGTTAGAGTCTTTTCCATTAGCATCCCATATCTTATTACACATTTTTGTACTAAGATTAAACTCTAAGTTATTGTGTAATGTATATGTGGGTTCTGAATTATAATTTCATATGTGACCCTTTATGTGTATGATAAAAATGAGAAGAAATGAATGTTTTGAATGCTTATAATACGCTCGATGTCTTTATTTAGTTAATTTGGTTGTCCTAATATATCATTCCCAAAGAGTATGTCCACGAATATTCTCTGGTATATTTGGGATTATGCTCTATGGAGTGGTATGTTACAGTACCCCTTCAACTTACAACTGTCACATAATAAAATAGATGGACTAAAAGACTGCATGAGAATTTGCATGGGGTGATGTTTTTCACCTTCGTGAGGGCTGGTCACCCCTGTGCATAAAGACACATTTGTCACCAACATATGCACAGCGGTGACACTTTAGTTACCATCATGCAGGTGGTGACTAATTAGTCACAACCTTATACACAGTGGTGACACTTTAGTCACCACTATGTAGGTGGTGACATTCTTATTATTATATTCTTACCTTTTTTCTTCTTTCATGCAAAGTGATGTGAGCTTAAATTTTTCATGCAAAATTCACAAAGTAATCCAATTAACATGCATGCAATATTCACACCATTTTCATTCAATTTGTCTCTCATTTGGAACCAATCACAAGAATTTGTAACCAAAATCAAGATATGAAGGCAATTAAAAGCAATAGACACTAGACACAACACTTCCATGCATTATTCAATATAAAAGTTCACTAACAAAAAAAATAAGCCACATGTTATAAAATAAGAATGACATAAGGCATCAAATTAATAAAACCTAGTAAATCCACTAATGCTGTTTCTAATAACAAAATGTTAATATAACATGTAATAATAAAACCCTTGGATCTTTGATTGAATCTAACAATGTTTCTTATGGTAAGAAGAAGCCTTCAATACTTAAGATGACTATCTATAATTCCTTGATATCCTCTTACTTTGGCTCCTCTTATTCATCTTCCTTCTCTTCTAGAACAACAACTTCCTCCCTTTCTTAACCTTTAACTACTCTCTAGTCCATAAAGTTATCATATTTATATATTCCCTCAAACTTGGCTTAGTGTATTTAGATAAAAACACCTAGATTTTTAATTTTATTGAGGGAAATCTCAATTTAAAACAACATATTTCATAAGGCTACTATTATAACAGAAATCTAGATGAAGCATAATCTTTCCATGCAAAGTTGTAATAATTAGTCCAATCTGGATTATAATTATTCTCATATGGGATATCTTAAGGCTAATTCTCCTTGTAAATTTGATGACATCATATATAGTTTGGTGCTTGACATTCATAATTAGGGTAATCACCTTTATAAATGTCATAGATATTAGTTGAGCTTTTAAATACATGTCATTATGCCTTTCGTTCCATGTTTCTAATATTACCATAAGTGATGCTATGCATAATCATTTAAGAATATTGTCCACTCCATCCTTCCATTATATTTAATGGCTATGAAGATGAGTACCCAAAATTTGAATCCCTCTAAGACTTTTTATACAATCATGATTCCCTAAATCAATTTATTTTAAAGTTCATTAGGTGGTGGAACTTCCTCAATTATGTAAATATCTTTCTTAATACTATTAACACTTGACACTAGGTTGACTAATTAAAATCTCCTTCTAAGTTAAAACTCACAGAATTATATCAATCAATTTGTGAATTTCACTATTAGGTTTGGCCATAATCTTGAAGATTTATGTTGAGTTATTTCTAGATTTGCATGTAAATTCTTTCAATTATGCTAAAACTATTCATACATCAGATTTCTCAATCATAATTGCATGAAATCACACGAGAATTAATATACTAAAAATAATTTAGAAAAAAATAAAAATCATATAATTAAATTTCAATGAAACTAACAAATAAAATAAAATCATTATAAGGTCTATCTCGTGGTTCATCTATTCTAAGCACCACAAAAGTTTTAATTCCATATCGTAGAAGACATAACATCAAAATATGTTACTATTCATCTCTAAGTAGCTCCTCCTTGCAAGTTACTATGTATATATTATTCACTACTATAGTGGTTGATTCTATGTAACTCCTTTTATTCCCTTCTAACTTATGTTTTATATTGATACTTGACTCTTTTTTGTAAACCTTTTTACTTTTTTATATCTATACTATACTCCTACTTTCTACTCTGATATCACTCCAAAACTCCTACCTCTCTTCTACAGCCTACTTCCTTCTTCTATTTGAAACCTTGTGGTCCTTTTTCTTTTCTAGAGTGCTCTTCAGCTCTATGTGCATTCTTTAACTTGCAACTTCCTTTTACCCATCAATCATTAGTTTGACCCTATGTATAATAATGCTTTCCTTTGCTTAAATTCAAATTATATTACTTTGCAATATGAGGTTCCTACTTCAAAGGAACTTTTTGGATCATCATTAATGCATGTTTAGACCTTTAAGATAAATCCTCAACCAATTAGAAAGTCCTAGGTATAGGTAGTTGATGCTCTTAAACCTTATTTAAAGCTAACTTATTGACCATTTAGTGAAGCGTCTGAGCATAGGATTGTCTCTCCACCTTTAGAGCTTTTTAGAAATAGAGTTGATAAATAGAACTCCACCATTTTTAACTTTTTTCTAGACAAGAGGATAGCCTTTGCAGTTATGAAATAATAGGCCTTAAGCAATTGTAAGTAACATGGTTTCTAGGAATTGCTTATGAACAATGAGGAATATTTTTCCTCCCTAAATTTACAATCCCTGAATATGCCAAAAAGGTTATTTAAACTGAACCTTGGCATGTACACATCAAACTACTATTATTCCAATTATAAAGACTTAGATTGAAATTAGAGGAGACTAAATAGGAAAACATACCTATATGGATTTGTATACATAATGTCCCCTTGGATTATTGTACTAAAGGTCTTCTCAAACACCTTATTAGCTATATTGGCAAACCTATATTTATGGATCAATCAACTTTTAAGATTAGAAGAATCAACTTTGCAAGGATATTTATTTTGGTTACTTTTATGACTGACTTACTTGAGGTGATTCCATTCGTAAGGTTAAATGAAAATCTAGAACCTGTTAAGGATCAATTGAAGGTCTCTTATATGTGGAAATCACAACCTATAGAAAAGAAAACTTAGAGACCAACTGAAAGGATTATTACAATAGGTAACTATCATGAATTTATAGAACACAACCCTAAATCTCAGGTGCCAATTATTAGAAATTCAAATCATGTTAATTGTCCATCTAGATGAGGAAGCTGCAACCAAAGTAGTAGTGAATAATATATAGATAAAAATTTCTCCAAAGTTTAGAGATAAAAGGAGATATTGGATCCTAAACTTCAACCTGTATAAAAAAGAGATCTAAACAAACAATACTTAAAGACAATTTACCTAGAACCATAATTGCAAATTTTAAACAACTAGAACTTACCAATAAGAGTTTGAAACTGTTATCAGGAGGAAATCCAATAGAAACAAGAAGACTCCATCATTTGAGCCTACCTTATAAACATCCTAGCATGGAATGAGATAGGAGAAAATGCTCAAAATAAGAAGCTTTTGATTAGAAATATGATTTTATAGAATAAGGTGGTGATAGTTTGCATTTTGGAACTTCGTATAGAAAAGGGCAATAACAACTTGCTAAATTACTTTCCTCAATGGAGAGAAATTACAAACTAAAAATTACCATGCCAATAGCAAAATAGTTATCCGGTATGACTCCGCAGTAACCACTTTGTGCATCATAATTGTGATAGATGGATATTTGACTATATTTTTACACCCATATTTGATGTATTTTGCTTGATATTTTATACTTTTATTGTACAATTAGTACTTAATATGCTCCAAATATGTTTATATGTTATGATTTCCTTCATATACTTAAAGGAGAAAAATTCAAACAAAAACATGGCATAAAAAGAAGAAATGGAGAACATAAGTAATGCATGGCATAAAATGAAGAAATGGAGAACATAAGTAATGCACGGTCGTTCATTTCATCCAAGTCATATAGAATCACAATTTTAGGTGTTTTGGGACATACATGATCTAATACACGATCTTGTACCAAACTGTGTAAATCCAAAAAAGCCTATTTTTCAATATAAAAAGATGTTTTTGGCGGCTAATGGAGTGAGTAGACTTTGGGAGCTGACTTCTAGATGTGAAATCATTCTCAAAAAGCAATTTTGTTCTAGAGAAGTAGAAAACAAGAAAAAGTCATCAACAGATCCATCAGAACACAAGATCATACCTCAACATTACAAGAATACTCAATAGAAGATAAGCAGGGAGGTCTAGAATTATGAACCCATTGTTTTCGATTCGTATTTCTATTTATGTATGTTTGATTTCGTATTCAATCATGTGTAACTAAACATCCAGTTAGTATTCAGGTTAGATGAACCTTATGTTAATACTTTAATACGATTTGATTCTTTTATTAATGAAATTAGTTATTTGATATATTATGATCTGATTACATGTTTTATTTATATTTTAATAACCCGAGAATATTATATCATAATTTGATTTCATATGTAAAGATTGAGAAATCTTAGTGTGAATAGATCTACCCTAATTAGAAAGAGTTGATTACAACCTTAGAGATAGAATAACATAAATCTTCCAGATTAGGGTCAAACCTAATAAAGGGACTCATAAATCAGTAATGCAATCATATAAGATTTAACCTAAGTAATTCGGTTAGAGACCTTAGGATTAATTGTTAGTAGACTCAAGGTTAGCTATTAACATACCATAGGAGTCTCCACAGTCTAATACATCAATAAAACAATTGCACGATAAAAGATAAATTTCTTAATGGTTTAAGGGGGATTCGAACTTAGATACTAGTTCCTGATAATGATAGCTTTCTAAGTGAATTCAAATGTCTTTGCATTCATTATCATTTCCTATTTCTTTAATTTTTTAGTTTTTATTTTCTTTTTATTAAAATTTTAAAATCAATCCCTAGGCTAGATAATAGGGGAAGGGTAAGTACTAGTATTCATAGTCTTCGTAAGATTGACCCGTACTTACCAGTACTAGTTACAGCTGCGTCGTGCACTTGTGGTTATTACATAATTAACCAACTCACGAAATAAGTCAATTAAGTTTTTGGTTTCATTTATGGGGACTTTGATATTAGGAAAGCCTAAATGTTATTACTCTAGTCATTTTACTTCGTCTTTTTGCGTGAAGGCAAACATTGGTAATAAATGTCGATCCGGTTACTTGACTAAGTCATGTTTTTATTAAACTACTTGGTGGAAACGTCATTATAGCTTTTTGATGCGATGGCAAATATTGGTAATGAATGTCGATCCGGTTACTTGGCTATATCACGTTTTCAATTGGCTACTAGCTCTATTCATAACTCGAAAGCCAGTGAAATAGTTATTTAACAAACACATTTATTTAATATATATTTGCCTACCTTGTTGTTTTAGATACTCATTTCCATGAAAAATACTAGTTAAGCTACTTAAGTTGAAAGGCCTCAAATTATGAATGAAAGTGGCAATTTAGAAGGTGCTAAACTTACACTAAATCCTAATTAAGCTGTATATTTATCTAAAGACCCCTAATTCACTAATTTTGCGAGCTAATGATTATTCATAACCTAATAGACTATGTTTAAAATTAAATAAATTTCAATTCATCTAAGCCATTAACATATTCAAACAATTCACAAAATGCAACCTAATAACTATCATACCATATGCAAAATCATATAAAAAGTGAAACACATAACCCTCCCCACACTTGAACAACACATTGTCCTTAATGTGAGAAGGGAACAAAAAACACATAAAAGAAGAGAAGAATATAAAATTAAGGTAAAGAAAAAATAAATAAGAATAAAAATAAAAATAAAAAAGAAGACTAATTTGAAAAAGAAAAAATGGGTTAGACATAATTCTCATGGAGATGGAGGTGGTGATGGTGTCGAAGGTAGCAATTGAACACCTTGAGACTCGAAATATCGATGGATCCGTCGGATATCCCGACTCTGGCGTCGTTGTGTCTGAGCCATCTCCTTCATCATTTTGGTGTTCTCCGCAAGTGTCTTGTTGGTTTTGGAGATTGCATCTAGAACTTTCTTCTAGCCTTGTTCTTCCTCTTCCTCTTCCTCATCCTCAGACTCTTCACTGGTTGAGTTCTCTTGCTGAGATGGCGCTGAACTCAAGCTTGCCTGACTGGCTCTAACCGTAACATATGTCTTTTTGCTAATATCTCTAAGTTCCATGTTGTAGGAATGAAGGATTTCAGCCCGCCATAAATGGTAATGGTTTAGGAAGTTAGGGAGGTGGACAATTAACCCACTACAGTCCATGCCATAATATTCAGTAATGGCAGACACTAGGTACCCCATGCCTAAATTGTTGCTCCTCTTGCACGGAGTCGTAATAATATCATTTAGCACATGTGTGGATGTGCACACTGGAATGATGTGATCCATGCACCACAACATAAAGAGTTCCTTTGGGGAATGCTTGTTGGTTTCTGATTGATCAAAAACTAGCTGACACATGAATTTGTGCAGCAAAAAGTGTTCGTGGGACCTTATTATATTGTTATGAGCATTCTTGGCATGAAATTGCTCTATTCTAGTGAGTCCGTTCCAATATTAAGAGGAATAACAATCATCATGCTAATCGACGATGGAGGATTCGGGGAACCCACACATATCGCAAATGATTTTTATGTTAAATTCATAAGCTCTTCCTCTCAACCTAAACCATAATTCCTTGGGGTTCCTAGGGTCATAAGTTAGTGAAGTGAAAAATTCCAAAGTGAGCTCCTGATAGATAAGAAATTGGAAACGTATAAATTATGCCCACTAGATTCTTTCAACTAAATTTTCTACCCTCTCACGTAATTCTAGCCTATCGAGCATTTCAAAATCAAAATATTTTGTAACTACTATTTGTCCAGCATTTAAAGATTGGAAATGAATACCTTCCTCCTCTGTGTAGATTGAGAAAGGTGCTCTGAAGCCTGCTGCTTTGTTTCTTCTCCCACGTCCTGTAACTTGATTTTGTCTTGATTGCTCCTATCTAACTAATTGCTTAATGCGCGGCATGTTTCTTGGGAATTAGGTAGAATTTGGAAGAAATTTTAGATGTTTAAAAATTTGTAACGAGATGTGAGAGCTTTTGTAGGTTTTAATTCTAGAGAGATAAAGTAAAAGTGAAAGTCAACGGAAAAGTGAAGTTAGAAATGAATATATAGGTGGTTAAAAGGGTAAAATGTAAAAATTTTCCTTTAAAAACGTGTCCTCCTCTTCCTGCCCTGTCGCAGGCCACTATCATAGCCTAACAGTTTTCCACCACTTCCTTATTTTTCTATTTTGCTCTTTTCACTTTCTTTTCAAATTTACTTTTTAATTCTTTTGTGGCCTCTTCACCTCTCTTTTACTTGCTTGATTAATCATCCACTTTATTCCGAAATCCTAATCCTTCTTGATTTATTTGAAAAACAAATAATCCTAACTACAGAATTCAAACGTTTGAACACCAATAATCAAAGAGAGTAATTTTCCATAGGTTGCCTCCCATGCAGTGCTTCTTTTAATGTCGATAACTCGATGCTCTTTTTAGGCTCACAGTGGTTCAAATGAATGTCAGACTGATAGTGTAGTCATTAATCTCACAATTTGTACCTGAGCTACCATGCTACGGTTTCCACCTTCCTTACAATTCTCCTTTCCTCATCTTCTTCTACACGAGTGCTTCTTCCTAAATGCTTTCCCAGGATCCTCGATATCCTCCCAATCTCCTCGAGGTTTAGGTTCCTTGTTGTTTGTTGGAGGTAACGAAGAACTGTAGTCTTTCCTTGACACTTAAAAGGTTATTTGCTCTTTTCCTACCCTCATAGTTAGTTCACCCCATCAACGTTAATGAGTGAATGAGCAGTGGCCAGGAATGGATATCCAAGAACTATAGGGGCCTCCACATCTTCTCCAATGTCCAATATATAAATCTGTAGGAAAGGTAAATTTATTAACTCTTACATGCACATCCCTGATAATCCCCTTCGGTTGACTTATTGCTAACTCACTTAACCCCAACTTCTGACTAAAGGTGTAGGGCATCATTTTGATACTCGCTCCTAAGTCCATGAATGCCCTCTCTATGATGACTCCATTGATACTGCAAGGGATGGAAAAAAATCCCCTGGATCCTCTTTCTTTTGTGCTATATTGGGGTTCTGTTCCCATATTCGCTCTTTAACCTTCTTTTTGATGGATTCCTTTAATGTGAGCTTCATTTGTAGTTGTTTGGTCACTTCCTCGACCTTGTCTGCTTCAATCTCCTTCAAATTCCTCGCTGCCCTCTTTGTAAATAACTCTCACTGAGCAGAAATAGGGAATGGAAGTACAGGTCGAGATGCCTTAATTGGATCGATTACGGGCTCACTTTGAAGGAATTCTTTAACTACTTGACCTTCTCCTTTATCCCCTTCTTCCTTCATATGCGCAAGTTCCTTATCCTGGGTCTGATTGATAGCCATAATCCGTTCTTTCATATTAGACTTGGTATTGCTAGGAAGGGTTCCTACATTCCGAGAAGACATTACCTCCGCTAATTGGCCTACTTGGACTTCCAGATTATGTATAGACGAGGCATGGTTCTTTGTTACTTGCTTGAATTTGCTTTCGAACCTCCTATGTGCATCTTCCATGCCTCCAATCTTATCTAAAATCTTATCCAATTTCAATTCCATCAAGCTTGCTTTATCTTGTTGGAAACCTGATTTTCCTTGATGCCTGAACTGTCCTCCAACATTATTTGACCAAGAGATGTTAGGGTGATTCTTCCACCCAGGTTTGTAGGTGTTGGAGTAGGGATTATTGCCCCCTCCTTATCTATATTGTGCTCGAATATAATTTACTTGCTCTGAATCTCCTTCCTTCATCAATAATAGTCCATAGTATCATGGTCTAATTTTCCACAAAGCTCACACTTAAGTTATACAACTTTCACTTGGGCTGAGGAAGAAGCCTTCATACTATTGAGCTATCACGTCAGGTTGTTGATCTTCACTTACATTTCTATCATCAGATCGACTACCACAATTCCTTTATGCTCTCTGAAGGTAGCAGGTTACCTACCCCGCTCGTTCGTCCACAAGTAACTGTTGCTCGCCATCCCCTCTTTCAACTCCTCTGCTTCATCGACTATCTTCCTCATCAAGGATCCTCTTAAAGTTGTGTCAATTATGCCTCTTATCGGTGGGTTCACTCTATTATAGAAAGTTTGCAAAAGGAATTCTTTGGGTAGGTTATGGTGTGGGCACTTCCATTGCAAATCCTCATATCTCTCCCACGCTTCATAGATTGATTCCCTATTAGCTTATTAGAAATTAGTAATTTCCTTAATGATCTTCGTGGTCTTCGTCAACGAGAAATACTTATCCAAGAAGGCATGAACCAGCTGGTCCCATATTGTAATGTTGGCTGGGCTAAGTGAATGGTACCAAGCCTTCGCTCTGTCTCTAAGGGTAAAGGAAAACAATCTAACTCAAACCGCATCTTCTAACATCTGATGATGCTAGAAAGTATCACAAATTTCAAGGAAGTTCACAATGTAAGTGTTGGGATCCTCATTAGCCAATCCATAAAATTGCATATTTTGCTGAATCGTATTGAGGAGGGCTAGTTTTATTTCGAAAGAGGCTACTTGAACAAGCGGCCTAGCTACTCTTTGGTTTGCCGCATTGAACCCTGGCCTCATAAAGTCCATCAGGGTCCACTGTTGCAGTCCTTAGTTCACTCCGTGGTCCATATTCTGTTGAAACTCCTTGGCCATTGTCGATTTCTCGATATCTTCATCTTCCTAAGGGTTCATTTTGGTCGATTGATATCTAAGTATAACATTTCCACTGCACGACTTGAACCTCTCGTGACTCTTGTGTTCATATAAGAGCACGAATTTTGAAATAAAACAAAAGAATGAAAACAAAAATTAAAAAGCTAAACTAAACACCTTAAACTATAGAGCTAAATTAATTGCCTACCCGGCAACGGCATTAAAAACTTAGTCGCAGGTTTATGTATGATAAGTTTTAATATTTTTAAACCTTGATATTTTCGCAAGCAAACGGGTCGTTGATAGTTGTGATTTGTATTATGTTTTAGGGTTTAATTTATTACGTAATTATTGTTAATTTGAGTGTTTAGTGAGTATTTAGGTTTCAATTATGTTAGTTTAAGTGTTTAATTGTTTTTATAGGTTAGTATGGGTCTTTGAGCTTAAATGATATGTTTTTGAGGTACCTTGATATGTTTGTTAGTATTTCAGGGTAAATGGTGAAGAACGGAGAAGTTTTGAAGAGTTTCGGGCTAAAAACACAGCCACGATTGTGATAGAAAGAGACGAGCCAACAGGACCCAGGCCACAATTGTGACATGACAAAGAGCTCTGAGCTAGGCCACGATTGTGACAGAGAGGGTTAGGCGTTGGCCATAATCGTGGCATGCGTTGGGTAAATACGATAATAACTAAAAACGTCAAGTTTTGCGGGACTTTTCATACCATTTTAACCCCGAATCAACCCTAACGCTTCCAAAATATAAATAGCACATTAAAGAACATAAAGAGAGCCTTAGAAGAGCTTTGATCAGCCAGCAAAAACGAAACCCTAAAAGAGAACCTTGAGAGATCGAGAAAGAGATGGAGGAAGAGAGAAGAGGAAGACAACGTAGACATGACGTGCTTTTCGGAATAAAAAGCTTTCCGAAGTCACGGCCTCCCATCATCTAGTCGAGTTCTATTTCCTATGTAATTTAGTTTTATTTGATTATAGAATTAGGATATATAGTTTGATGATAGACTTGCATTGTGATTGATTTTCTATACTTTGGATTATTATTTTTAATTTAATGAAATCTGATTGTTTTATGTGTTTATTGAATTAATTGTGGTTTAATTATGCACTTCATATCTCGATAATAAACTGAGAGGGTGAATCGAGAGAAAATGATTTATTTAGGCCAACAAGAGATAGGTAAATTAATAGATGCAAAATTAAATCAAGTTGGTAAATCTTGTGCAGAGGGAACATATTTAGGTTTCCAATTGTGTGTTAGAGAACTTAAGAACTAATTAGGTTTTGGATAGGTTGGTAATTAAGAGATTACAGCCTCCCATAATTTGATTAAGGTTTATGCTTTAGGGTTCAATTATAACTTGAGAGAGAGTAATTGACCTTAGGATCATCTAGAATTATTAATTCGATAAATCGTAATCGATTAGGTGGACATTAAGGATAGATAATTTTCTCTTTCTCTCTTTCAGTAAACTCATTAGGTTGAATTTAAGGGTGTGCAATCATTGTTCAACAAATCGATCAATTTCTATTAATTGTTATTTAAAATTGTTAATCGTCATCATGATTGTTTTTATTTAAGTGTTGATTGTCAATTATTATTTGTTAGTTTATTTGGTTATTTGATTTAGTTAGTCCTCATGTTAAAATTCATTGTTTGTTAAATATTTGTTTAATAGTCTTCGACCTTAGATTTTAGGACTAGATTAACCCTTTTTGTTGGAACAATATCTTAGGTACTACGCAAACGACTCGTGCGCTTGCGAAAATATTGAGGTTATAAATGATATCACGGGTAGATCAGAGATAGTTCTA
>JANQAP020000579.1:1655956-1669022 GCA_026874005.2 Erythroxylum coriaceum
CGAGTCTCTTGTCACTTGGAATCTAAAAAATAATGATTTCTTTTCCTTTTCGTTATGGCAAGCGTGAAACTTTATTTATTGTTTTATCTGTAAGAATTTTTAAACTTCTAGTTAAAATCTTGTACTACTTACCATATATCATTATATTATATTGCTTACCATATATATGTATTACTATTTTATTGTTAATAAATATTAATGATTAAGAATAGTAGTCAATTTAAATTTATTATATTTTGATCTTATTAATATTAAACTTTTTGGTATGTTTATCTTTCTATATCCAAATAATATTTACTTTTCAAAATTCAAGTTACCTACATGTGTTTTTGAACAATATGTTTAAAATTATGAAAAAAATTACAATTTTTAAATGCTCCATTCTATTTTTATGAAATATTTGTATAAACGAAGGTGTAGTACTATGTACAATAGGCATCATTAAAGAATTATTTGTATATAAATCCATATATTTAAACAAATCCAAATGGTTTTGATTGCATTAGCTATTTAAAAAATATATAAAGAAGCCAAATGAAACAAAATATGATAAATCATATAAATGCCAATTATAATTAACCTTAGGATTATTAAGCACACTTACCATCAAAAAATTATCTTTTTAACATTATTATTCTTAAGAATACTATCACACACACAAAAATCATCAAAATTTTCCTAAGAAATACATAAGATATAAAATCTTTAATATCAACTTTTGGCGATGATTTCTCAATTCATTGCCAAAGTACAACTTTTAGTGACGATTGAAAGAATCGTCGTCAAAGGCTCAAAGTTGGACAACGAAATTCTCAAGTCATTGCAAAATGTCGCCCCTTTTGCATTGATTCATGTAAATCGCCGCAAAATATATTTTTTTTACAACAATTAGGTAAAACGCTGCAAAAAATTGGATTTTTGGCAATGAATTTAGAAATCGTCGCAAAAAGCTCACTTGCCAAAAGAAAAGTAGCTAAACGTCAATTTTGTTATAGTGCTTCGAATCGTGTGCATAATTATTTACTGTATATTTCTTGTTTATCATTTATTATCTTATAAAAATCCAATAGACAATAGTTTGAATTTTGAATAATATCTCTATATATAAATATATACAGTTCAAGGCTTCTCTTGCCAAGGATGACCTCATTAGGTTAGCAATTAATTACCGGGTATGTAGCTTCTACCAAATAGAAGAAAAAAAATGTCTAAATCAATTCACCAATAGTTAATAGCAAGTTTACCTTTCCTGTCTGAAATGTTGCTCGAAATTTAGCTTAGATATGAATCATCACTAGAATGATGCCGAAATATGAACGTGAAAATAAATGATATGTGCGAAATGATATAAAATAAATTTTATGCAGTATTGCTTTAGCAAAGCTAATTTTCAAAGACAAAGAGCCCCTTATTGCACATTGAAATCTAAGAACAAAAATGCTCTACCTCAGAGCAATTGGTGAGCAATGGCCGCTGCTATGGCGGAGGTGATGTGCACAGCTTTGTTAGCAGGAATTACAGGCGATGATTTTCCATGAAAACCTTCTTCACATGATTCTGTCTCGTTGACACAGTCATTCATGCCGTCTTCGGCGAATTTTGGGTTACCTTTCTCTAGAGCCTCAGTGGCTTCCGGTATATCTGATTCCAGAATTCCATATCTGTAATTTTGAGAGCAAGCACTCAGGGGGACTTTAAGCTCTGGACTCTTTTCAAGCTCCTGCTTTATGAGGTTAAGGGTTTCTGTTGCTTTGTCCTTGACTATACTAACCATTATAAGTCCAAGTCCCTCGGCATCTGCTCCCAAGCTTCCTGGTCTGGACTCGAGGTAAGTTACACAACAATTGTAATATGGTGTGTTCTTGCAGGTTTGTTCTATTAAGTTGGTGTCAGATTTCACAACACTGCAATGGACTGACAAAAATGTTATGGTCACTAAAATTGCATGACCAAGAAAGAGAAAAGATGGAGATACGGAGTTCATCTTTAGTCGGGGAAGCTGTAAACAAGAATAAGGTGTGGAGATAATCAAGAATCTATTGCCTTGTGTTTAGAACTTATGAATAATCGTTTTATAGAAGACTTAACCATTTATGTTCTTATCCTTCACTTTGTAAGCATTTAAGAACCTCTAGCTAGGAAACTTACTGTGATTAATGGCAATTAATTATGACTAGATTTCCGTTACCCATTTTGTCTTAAAATTGAATGTACCTAATTCAAGTAACAGTACTTGAGAAATTTGTTAATGAAAAGTTCTTTTTTGATTAAAAAATTGTGCATGACCAACTTACCTCGTATAAAACTTCATGAAAAACTATCCCGAAGAATCAATATTTTTAACACCTCTTCTAATTGAAAACTTTCAAGTTTTTATATTTAAGTTCTAAAACGTTTTTAATTTTTAAAATAACTTTAAGATATTACAATTTAGTTGTTACTTTCAAATTTTCTATAGTGTTTAATTTTGTCCAACCAACAATAAAATTTTGAAATTAAATATAAATTTTCATTATTTTATTTATCCAAATTCAAAATGTCATACTTCTATGCATGTGATAGTGTTTGTCGAGCACTTGCTCTTCAAAACATTGAGAGCAAGCTTTGCTCAACTTCACTTAAGTTGTTAATTCTGATTTCTCTCTAATGAAGCAAAGATCAAGGGTTGAATGAGTGAAGAAGGGAAATAAGAACTCAACTTTTTCCACATATCAGTGGTGTCCATGAAAGCATCTAATAGAATTGTCTCCTTATCAGGCACAAATTCCTTACTCGCTACTCAAAGTTGATTTCTTAAGGAAGAGATGGATTACTTCTCATGCTCCCTGAGATCCCCTTAGGAAGTAGAGCTCCTCTATAAACTTGTCACTCTTTAGGAAATTGAAAGAGCCTTGAAATCCTTAAGTCCTTTCAATGCATTAGGGCTAGATGGCTTTGATGTTAATTTTTTCTATAAATATTGATCTCTAACAAAAGATATAGTAGTGAATGTTGTTCTTGAATTTTTTAGGTAAAGAAGATTGTTTAAATAATTAGATAAGACCTTCATCGATCTTAACCCTAAAAGGAAAGAGCAAAAGACATTAAATGATTATTACCCATCTTCTATTGTAATTCCATATACAAAGCGATATCTAAGGAGATTGTTGATAGTTTGAAGGCAATGCTTCAAGAACACATAGAACCTTTCAAAAGTGTTTAAATCCTGAGTAGGAAAATATGTGACAACATCACCTTGATCCAATAATTGTTTATGTACTTTACCAGGAAAAGGAGTCACAAGAACTATTCACTTAAAGTTGATTTTCAAAAGATATATGAAATAGTTGATTGATCTTTCATCTTTAATACACTCAAAGTGTATGGATTCCCTAAGGTCTTCAATACATAGATTGATCAATGTCTTTCAACATATGTTTTCAACATTATAATAAATGGTGAACAAACAAACACAATTAAAGGATCCAGGGGAATTAGGCAAGGAGATCCACTATCCCCTTTCTTATTTTTAATACTGATGGAGGTGTTTAATAGAAAAGAGAGTTCTCCAAGTTTTCCTGAAGAGGTCTTTCTTTTATCCAAAAATCATTTGAATACCCTCTTGTAATCTTTGGGAAGTAATATTCCAGTAACATTTACTTTTGACAATGTTCCAAATAGTGATAGAATAGGGGCAAACAAAGAATAGATGTTCCTTACTTTCCTCCCCCAAGTTACAAAGTAAGTAGCTGGTGTTAAGGTTTAGGTAATGCAACATTTCTAGTGTATTAAGCTTATTTTTAATTTCTAACCACAAAAAAGGGAAACCTAGGGAGTGAGATTTTGTTCCAAACAAGCTGGTGCCATTTAGTTACAGGAGTAAATAAGTGAAAGACTTCCCTGCATTCCCTACATCCATCTTATCCAAAAAGAGTTTTCTTTAGGAGAATTAACCACAATCTCTTTAATTTTAGAATTTTGTTAGTACTCCTAAAAGAATGACTCCCTAGACCATCTTTTTCCTTAAGCAAACATACTTTAACCAATTTTACCTTAGCTTGACTTCCATCCAATTTGACCCTCTGTAAGAATTTCCTCATAATTCTTTCTATAGTTTTTGTAAGACTTTTAGAGAATAAAATGTGTAAGCTCCAATAAATATGTAAGGAGTCTAGGAATTATTTAATAAGTTTCACCTTACTAGTATAAGAGAGCTCTCTATTCACCCGTAAGCCAATTCTTTCTTGGATCTTTTCCACTAGAGGTATACATTAAGAGAAGTTTAATCTTCTTGTAAATATAGGAAGACCTAAATATAGCATAGGGGGAGCTTCCTAGTTATACCAATTATTTTTCTAATGTAAGATTCCAAAGTTCTTGCTTTACTAGATAAAATGTTATGACTTTTGTTTAGGTTAATCCTTAATCCAGAAAAAGCCTTAAATCGAAAAATAGAATCCATTAGAAGTTAGATAGATTCTAAGCGTGCTCTAAGTGTGCTCCACAGTATAAAACTAAGTCATCAACAATACACAGGTTAGTTAGAAGAAGCTTTCTGCATTTGGAGTGGAATTTAAACTTAAGAGCTTTCCCTACATTATAATTAATTAGCTGAGACAAAGCCTCTAAACAAAGGATGAAAAGGTAGGGGGATAGGGGTCACCCTTCCTTATTCCCCTCTTCCCCTTAACAATTTTTGAGGGATTAACATTCACCAAACACTAAATGAGGTAAAGGATATACTAGCTTTAATCCAACCAATGAAAGTATTAAAGAAACCCAAGATACTCATCAATTAAAGCAGGAAATCTTAGCTAACATAATCAAAAGCTAAAATCCACTTTTATAAGGCAATTAGGTGAGGAATTCTTCCTAGAGTAGACTTTTAACAATTTTTGGACAATCAGGAAGTTTTATACAATATTTCTACCCTTTATAAAGGCCCCCTAGTTTTCACTAATTATAGATTTGAGTGCTCTATTAAGCCTATTAGTAAGGATTTTAGAAATAACCTTATAAATAAAGTCGGTATATGTTACAAACCTAAAATCACCAAACTATGATGGGTTAGACATAAAAAAGTCTTATTTATTTCCTTAAGGAGGGATCCTTTAGCAAAGAATTCTAATATAACTTGCTTTACACAAAAACCAACATCATTTTAGCTTTTTTGGTAAAAGAACCATTTAATCCATTTTTCCCAGTTGCTTTATTTTCAATAAGTTTAAAATTTGTTTCCATAATTTCTCTATCATCAATAGTCTTAACTAGTTCTAGGGAATCCATGTGTGACATTCTCTTCTTACGGAATTAGCTTAAAGTCTCCAAGTATGGAGATGCATCTGAATTAGTACTAATCAAGTTCTTGAAGTAATTAGTATCATCCCTTAGTTAGTCATTCTGCTTTTTTAGGATCCTTCCATCTTTAACATGAATAGAAGAGATTATATTATGATTTCTTGTTATAACTAGAGAGTTATGAAAAAACTTGGTGCATTTTTCCCCTTTTTAATCTAATTAACCCTAGATCTTTATTATATTAAAGAATAATGGTTCTTAATTGCTCTTTAGAAATTCTCCAAGTCATTTTTCTCCTTTGCTAACAACCTAAGGTCTCTAAGATGAGAAATAATTAATGCTTGGGTAGTAGATAAGACCTCCCTAACTTTATCCATGGTTTCCTTTGTGTTAAGGCCTACTCTGACATTGAGTTTTTTCAGTTCTCATTTGATTTCCTTCAATTTATGTACACAAATATATCGTTTAGTACCAACAATAGGAAGTTTTAGGCTTTTGAGAATGGTTTCCTAACACTCTTCAACCTCAACTAGATATTTTTTAAATTTGAATAACTCATGTCCAATAATCTTCTTTGGAAGCCCTTACTTTTTGATAAGGTGTGACTAGATATAAGAGGATCCAAAAAAGCAACCTTACTCTCAGGGAAATCATTTAACAAATCATAATTCACCAAAGCCCTATCTAATTTCTTCCTTAAAAACTAATTAGAAGATTGTTTATTAGACTATCAGTCACCCATATAATTTTAACATAGTTTCTGAAGTTAGCAAAAAAGTTTTTTAAATCAAAATTGCCTTTAGCTTTAGTTTTGTATAGAGTTGAATTAAAGCCTCCATATATCAACCATGCTCTCGACTATGTTGCACCCATAGTATTCAAACTATTCCATAAGGAGGTTAGGTTAAAAATATAGACAATAGATGCAAAGAAAGATAGCTTCTTTTTGATATAGGAAATCTTCAAATGTATAAACTATTCATTTGACTCTAATAGCTCTAAATTAATAAAGCTATTATTATGGCATACAATAATTCTTCCATATGTATGATGTTGATGGTTGGTAACAAAATTGCAGGAGGACCCTAATCTTTTCTATTTATTTATATTTTTCAATTTAATATTAGACTATAAAATACCCAAAATATAAAGGCCTGCAAAAACAAAATCCCTTAAAGTCTTTAGCTTATTGGGGCTATTTAGCCCATTAACATTCTAGATGATTAATGACATTAAAATTGTTTACCTTTAGAGCTTTTCTTCTTACTCCTTTAAGATTTTCTTGATGTAACTATATGAAATTGCTTTTTATTATCTATGTTCACTCCATCCTTTTTCATTACTTTTATACTAGCAGTTGTAGGAGATTCCAATGTAGTGTCTTCAGTTTCTATAGGTACTTCCTTGGTTTGATCTTTAGGTGTTACATTAGGATCTTTTTAGAAGAAAAACCTGAATTATTTGTAGAGTTGATAAAATCATTCTCCTCTAATCCCATCAGTTCATTATATTCCCTATTTTTAAACAGTTATCTTATAGGTTTCCACATCTTCCCTTGACCTTGGCTAAAAGGCCTGCACTGGTATGAAACTTAAACACTATCCTCCATAATGTTGATGTTTACTATGGTCACATGATTGGAATTTGGTTAGGAAGCTCGCGAGAGATGTACAATCTTACCCAAATTCTAGGATAATCAATTCTTTTCCACTTAACTGTGATTTTTATCCATACATATTGGTTTTCTAAGAAAGCTAGCCAATAAACTCAACCCTTTAGTTACCTAGTATTCTAGTGGGATATTGTGAACGTTTATCTATAAAGGAATGCTACTGAATTTAATATTTTCTATCTTGGTTCCAACTTGCAAAACTTGGAGATATAGGGGGAATTGAATGATATGTCTTAGCCCTTCTTCAACTATCTTCAATTTTGTAACCTTTGAGGAAAATGTAAATAAAAGGAGATTATCCTTAATAAAAAGGAGAACTTTAGACAGACCCCTTCCCTTCCAGAAGTTCAAAACCTATCTTTGGATAAGTGAGAAAGTAGGTCTACAATCCATGGAGAATTCTATAAGTCTGGCCTCCCAACTCTAAGCTCCTTGCATTAAGATTGCTAATTTTGGTACTACAATACTCCTACCATTTAGCTCCATGGATAAGGAATAGTGTAGGGTGATGTCAGGAAGGTCTATTATTTCTAGAAGAAGTTGTAGACTAGTAGGGAGAAGAGCGTAAAGGAAGGTGCAGAGTTATAAGAGGAAGATAGGTTTAGGGGAGTGAATCCTTTAAACAAAGTAACTAGAGGGTTGTTTAAGGGGTAGATAAGTGATTACCAAAAGAAGGGGATTAGGGGCTTAACATCAGGTGGGATGGATTAGATTGTGGGATGGAGGTGAAAGAAGATGATATGGTGTGTTGGGCATTTGGTAGTGCTGGAGACTGTTGAGCAGAGAGGGCTAGAGGGGGGAAATCATTTAGGTATATGGCCTACATTGTTAAAGAAGTTACAATTTTAGGAATGGGAAGCCAAAGAACCATTGAAATTTAAGGGCACAGTTACTAGAGGGGTAGTAAGGCTCAAGCAGGAAGACTAGTTCAGTAAGATTGGCAGAAATACCCTAACTGTGAAAACAAGCTAAGCAAAAGTTTTTAAGAAAGAGGGAAAATAATAGGGTGAAGAAGAGATGCAGAGAGGAATAGTTTTGATGAACATTTTTGATAGAATTGATACATATATAAGAAGGTTGAATGAGGGTTTAAATGATGTTAAGGGTGAAATGTAAGAGAGGGAGCTAGTTCGTGTAGTAGTTGTGAGGTTTGGTTAAAGAGATGGCAGAGCTTCTCGCCCATCTTATTGCACCAATCTCACCATTACTATGTTAACTTCAACTAGGTATTGATGTTGGTAAGGTTGGATAGGCAACTAACAACAAATTTAAATTTAAAAAAATGAATATGCTTTAATCATTTAAAAATAAAATTTTATAACTTTGAAATATGTATAAATAATAAGATTAGAGATTTACTTACTAAAGATGATTGAAATTGAATGGAAATCATAGTTTCATGATTAATTCTTGTAACACCAAAATAAAATATAATAAAAAGTTTAAGATTTGTTAATATAATTCATCAAATTAACAATTGAGAAGAATACATTAAGAATACAACGATTAAGATTAAATGTAACTTGTAGTAGGCCACAAGCTTTATAGGTAGGCTTAACTAATATTGGTGAATGGACTTGATGATTCATACTTCAGTTAGTTATATAATACCAATGTCATAAATGACCTAAATGTCACATACACATTATTAAGGTATTATTATAAGATTATACTAGTATATATTAATTAATTCCACATTATCCCAATTGGACAATATAACCATACCATAATGCTTTCACAATAATATACATAGGCAAACTAATCAATACAAAACTAATACATCGATGGGATATATAAGTAGTACACATTAGAAACAATTAATTTAAAAGCATGATAATAATATCAATATGGATTCAACAAAATGAATATCATCAATTTGTCACTCATCATAAATGTAGACATACAAAATGTTAAAATAGTATGCATTACACAAAATCCAAATAACCATCACAAAACATAAATGGAATGGAAACTCCCATTAAAAAAAGAAACTAGGCTTCTAACAGTTCCATACAAGAGACATGTTCTTGAAAAACATAGATAGGTAAACCTTTAGTTAGTACGTCTACCAACAAGTTACTTGTAGATATATGCTCAATAGTAACCAGAGACTCTTTAACTTTTTCTTTGATAAATTGAACTTAATGTCAATATTCTTATAGCAATAAATGCCCTTAGTGTTCCGAAAAAAGATATATCAATGAAATTATCATAATATAATTTTAGTAGCTTTTAAATGGAGCCGACAACTCTTAAATGTTGAAATGAAGTTTCACAGCTATATTGAATGACAAGTAGCCTCATAACATGTTACATGCTCTGTCTTTATAATTAAATAAGTTTTAATTGTCTATTTGACACTTCTATAAATAGCTCCCATTACCATTATGAAGATGTACATGGAAATGAATTTCTTATCATCCAGACAATCTACAAAATTAGTTAAGTGTCTATTTGACACATTTCTATAAATAGCTCCCCTTACAATTATAAAGATGTACCCAAAAATGAATTTCTTATCATCCACACAATCCACATAATTAGAGCCACTAGAGCCAACCAATTTGAGTGTTGGTACGTTGATATATTGATATAATATTCTTAGTACTTAAAGATACGTTAAGACTTCCTTAGTCACTTTCTAGTGGCACCGTTTAAGTATTTACTACGCACAACCATAAAAGTAATATCAGAATGTTTGAATACTTAAGCATACATTAGGTTATTAACAACAAAAGCATAATAGACTTTTTTATCTCTCTCAACATCATTTATAAACATTAGGTTTTGGAGAACTTGTCACCCTTCATAACTAGATTCTTCACAAAATAACATAGATATATATCAAATCTCTTTAAGATATGATTAATATAGGTGCTTTTAGAAAATATGAGAACATTATTAGCCCTATCACAGAGAATCTATATGGATGAAATATATGGTGCTTCACTAAAGTCTTTTATGTTAAAATAGCCAAAAACAAAATTTGTCTAAATCAACATATCAATATCTTTATAATCAAACAAGATATTATCAATATATAAAACCAAAAATATATTTGTTTTCACCCATTAACCATTCTATATGTACATTGATCATCAATATTTTCCTTAAAGTGGTTATCAATGATAATTTTGTCAATGTTGATAAAGTAACTTCTTGAAGCTTAGTTCAACCTATAAATTAACATTTTAAGCTTACAAAACATGTTTCTTTTTCAACTACCTCAAAACTAATAGGTTGAATCATATAGAAATCTTCACTTAAGTATCCATTTAAGAAAGTTGTCCTCATATCTATTGGATGAAGCTCTATATCAAAATAAGACATAATTGCCATAATGATTTGTAAAGAATCCTTAATGGAAATAGGAGATAAGGTTTCTTTATAGTTAATACCTTCTTGTTGGCTATAGCCTTCAACTATTACCTTTGCATCAAACCTTTCCACTTAACCTTTAGCATCATGCTTCGTCTTAAATACCTATTTACATTTGTTAGGCTTACAATATTTTAGTAACTCTACTAAATTCCATACTTCATTTTATAACATAGAATTCATCTCATCATTGATAACATCCAACTAAAAATTATAATGAGAACTAAAGATGGCTTCATTATAAGTAGTTAGATTTGAGGTGTCATTAATTTCATATTTATTCTCTACAAGTATACAATATAGTCATCATATGTTATAGGTTTATAAACCTTTTTTATCTTTTTAAATGCATATCTTCTATTACTATATATATATATCCTCTTGTGTTACATGCTTAATGGGTTTATCCTAAACAATTAATAGATACTGGTCAACTATAAGGCCAACTGTTGGAACAAAAGTGACAGGTATAGGAGCAATTAATGGGTGTTCTTTGAATACAATTTCCTTAGGTCCTTAGCTTATACTATTTTCATCCTTAAAATAGATCATTTGGTCCAATTTGATAGCTTAGTCGTGTGTAATAAATAGTGGAACTTGGAGTTCCTTGATCCCATACAATAACCAATTATGACTTGTAAGTTTTGTTTTACAAGCCCAAATATGAAAGTGACACAAATTAGGTTTTTTATATAACTACAACTCATAAAGAGTCTTAGGAATAAACTTATTAAGCTCTTAATTCAAAATATAAGTTGTAGTTCTCAAAGCATCACCTTGTAAGAACTTTAATAGGGAAGAATTCACTAATATATATATCACAACATGTGATGAAGTGTATGATTTCTAGTTTTTGTAACTCCATTTTATTAAGGTGTATTAGATATTTTGTATTGAAAATTCATTGCCACAAGCTAATAAATAGGCTTAGTGAGAATTAGTAAATAGATTCAAGGGCCCATAATACTAATTAAGTAGTATTTACCTTTATTTTTTGAAAAATTTGAATTTCTTTAATAAAAAGAAAGATCATAATATAGGTGGCATAGTCTAAAACCCTTACATCATATAGTTACAAGGAAAACAAAATGAAAAAATACATTTATCTCCCCTGTACCCATCTAGGCAAGAAATGACACCGTTCTCTTAGTAGCCTTTATCGTTATCATTTTGCAAGAGGGGAAACAATACTCCTCCTCACTCATCGAAACATTTAGCATATACCAAATTAGGGTACGTAGAGAGATGTTTCTTTAATGAGGAGACTGCATCTGTCCACCAATTCAAGAAGCCAACGGAAGGGAAGCTTTTACCTGATTGCATGGTTCTTACTCTTCTCCCTTTGCTCATTATTTCTAGTATGAAGGTTTAGCTTTTTAATATGAAGGACTCGCTATCATGGCAACATTCATAGCACTGTTCATCTCCATGTAACTCTCATCCGTTCTTCCTAATCCCTAGCATTTGATTTTGTCTCGTTTGAGCCCTTCGATTTATTCTATTCTCTATCTCCGATATGCAATCTTATATTGCCTAAGATGGCAGTTGTAAGGAATGAGGTAGGAAGGGATCTGTTAGAGAAGATCCTTCTATTCATCTCTTCCCAGTTGTCCCTAACCAACTAAGTCAACGTAATTCTATAAATCCATGCCCTGTTGATTTCCTTTTATCCATTACATGCTCCAGCTAATAACATTTTCCCATATATACGGGGGATTCTCAACCCCACAACTTCCTATGATTTTTCCCATATGTTGCTTATGTATTAGCACATAAAAAACTTATGCTTGATAGATTCACTATCATTTTCACACAGTGCATAACTATTAGGAATTGACATGTTCCAATTAAGTCTGTCCTGTGTTGCCATCCAGAGGGTAAGCAATGCCCTTGGGAGTAATCTGTCATCCCAAACTAATTTAAACTAGCTCACATTGTTTTCCATACCCCAGATTAGATTTTTTACGGTTTTGTTATTGAGTAACCCATTATGATTCCTCATCCATATCACTTCATCTTCCTCCTTGGAAAAATTTGAATTGAGGAGAAAAGTTTTCACCAGTTTGCTAGCAGTATCATTTGTATTGTTTCTTTGTTACTAAAGCCATTATGGATTGTGAATTCCCTCAAGAAATGTTGCTTCAACTCCTGAAGATGTGATTGCTCATACAAAACTCCTATGTCTAGTCATTTATCAAACTAGAAGCTTATTTCCTTCCTATCTCCCACCTTATATCTCACATGAGGCTTAATTAGCTCCCTTGTCTCCATTATCTTCTTGAAAGTACCTAAACTGTCTCTAGAATCTTTACATTCTAGATACTGTCATTAGTTATGTTGAACCCCCTTTTCAGAGCCCAACTATCCGAATGTCATAAAAGTGTGAGCGTGTGTATTACCCTGTAGGGTTATTTCCGTGAAATCTCATTAGCCATCGTCGGTTCATCTTCACTCTTATTACATCCAAAAGTTTCCTATTATACAGATCAAGATATGCTTAAAAGCCAAAGTATGCTCATAACTAAGTCATGCTCCTCTAATCGATTCCCTCACTTTCTTTCCATTAATCTTTTCAATTCAACATCAAAGGCTACCAATTTTTTTGGAGGGATAGAAAAAAGGGTGAGGAATCTATTGGTTTAATAATCACTTCATTTGGAGGTCGAACAATGAAGTTATGGCCAAAAGAGTCAACCACGATTATGTCCTCAATCATATTGTACCTATCTTGGGACAATT
>JANQAP020000579.1:1789642-1801657 GCA_026874005.2 Erythroxylum coriaceum
AAAGCACAAATATGAACTTCTCCACATTTCTCATTTATTAGTTCTAGTCTTCTAAGAAAAGTTCGGGGTCCAACAGCTTGCCCTAGGTCACTATCATTTCCTTCTCCTTCCGCAGCATCTAACTGCGCCATTTCTTTAGCTTCTTCTAGGTTAACTAACCCAACAGTTTCAGGTGTAGCAGGGACAGCTTTTCCTTGCCCTGCATCATTTTTATGCCCTGACCATTCTTCAGCAACTAATTGCTCCTCTCTGGTCCGTACGTGTACAGAGTCCTGCTTTCCTTCTTTTGCTTCATATATCCTTAGAGGATTGTGAACTTCTTCTGTGCTAGCTGAAATGTTTGTTGTTCCTATGCCCGTAAGTTCCTCAAAGTCGCCCCTAAGGAAAATCTTTCCCGTAGGCTTCCACTGTTTTCCTTGAGCAGTAGGGGAGGGCTACCATTGGTATTTTACTAGTACAGTATCTTCATAAAGGGAACCATTCAGCCCCAATCTTATAATAGGAATAGATTCTTGGAGATTTGACACATCCATATTAATGCATACTCTAGCATATCCCAATCTTTTACGGTTTGCAATGTTCTCATCCAAGCAGAGTAGGTTCCCTAGATAGCTAGCAATCATACTCAGCCCTTTTGTGGTCCAGTATTCAAAAGGCACGTTATAGAGGTTTACCCACATTGGTATTAGCCGTCTTACGTTGTTGTCTGGCTGAAAGCCTGGCTGCCATGGCTATAAGAAGAGAGGGAAATTTGCTATGTGCCATGGCCCCTCTTCTATTACTTGGAGAGCTTGGCCCTTAGAGGAAAATGTAAACAGAAGGTATTTGTCCTCCACAATGATTGCTTCTTCAAAGCCTTTATTTTTCCAAACCATTTTTGCCCATCTTGATATCACTGGGAATGCTGGCCTTTTGTCCCAAAAAAACCCTATAAGTGAGTTCTTCCAGGATTTTGCCCCTTCTTGAAGTATTTCTATGTCGGGATAGACAATAGGGCGACCCTCGTCCTATTTGAGGGGATAGAAATGCAGTGCTAGGTCGACTGAGCCTCCACCCACCACTTGCTTCCAAGTTCTCCGTGGGGGTTAAATAGGGATGGTGGAAGTGGTTGCTGGGTTTGAGGGGGGCGGATCTACTGGAAGGGTAGAGGTGGAGGATGGAGGTGTGGGAGATGGGAGAACATGGTGTGCAGGTGTAGGAGCGGACTGGAGTAGAGGGGGAAAGGCCTCTTTGTCCAGAGCAGGTGGGGAAATTGGGAAGTTTGGCATGGTTGAAGAGGAAGAGAAACCCTAGATCTGGATCTAGTCAGGTGTGGAGGTTTTGGGAGATCTGATGCGAGGAAGGGGTTTTAGGGAGATAATATGAGAAGGAAGGAAGGGGAAGATCAGGGTGGTGGGCAAGGGACGTCAGTGGGGGAAGGGACAGGAGGCAATTGCAAAGCTAAGTATGTTGAAAATAAGGGGTAGAGAGAGGGCAGAGCTTCTCTCACTAACCCATTTTTCAGTTGAAGTGTGAATAATAAGTTTTGGGATTTTTCATTAAAAATTAATAAGTAATGTCACATGTTTTTTTTTAATGAAGAGTTGACAGGGATCTAAATCAAGATTTTTTTAATGTTTTTGAAACTTTAAAATCCTTTCTATCCATATTAAAATGTTCAATTTTAAATTAAAATTTGGTTTAAAACTTACGTTCAATTTGACCTTTTAGCTTTGTTTTATGGCCCTTTTCATTTGGTAAGAAAGCTCTTTTTTGCCTAAGCAGGTCCAACCTAAATCTTGAAGTTTAAAGACAATTTTGGATTCTATGTAACTTGTTGAATCCAAGTTGCCTCCCCTCCCTCTCAAACTTGTATTCTTGATTTTTTTTTGGTTATTTAAAAAATTCATTAAAGAGAAATAAAATAGTGTACATCTATGGAGAGGGCCTCTCCTACGCGAGATAAAACAACTAAGAACATTAAGCACACAGTAGAACAAACGGCGACGTTCAGAAAAACTAATGGGAGTTTTTGCGATGTCGTTTCAGTAATTAGGGTAAAACGACTATCTCCTTTCTCGAAGCTTTAGACAATTACGCAATTGGAGAGGAGAAGGAGGATGCTCTGGAGGCGCGACACTACGAAGGCAATGCGGTGGCTTCTACTACTCATCTCTCCACACAAAGTAAGATCTCATCTCAGTTATGCATAATCAACTCGATAATGACTTCAGCTTTTAAGATTATGTGAATCTCCAAAGATTAACGAACTATGTATTAATATCAGGAGTCTGGAGTGGACAATAGTGAACCTTCATACAAGAGTCAACTAGTAAGGTGGTAGATCTGAAGGAGGTCCTTCATAACATTCTGATACCTTCAATAGTCTCTCAAGTTCCTTCTAATCTTCAATAGTCTCTCAAGTTCCTTCTAATCTTCAATATTCTCCTTCTTTCATGAGTAGATGAATTCGAGAATCTGCTTGAAACCTAGAAATAGTTATGCATGAGAAACTATTTTCTTTTCTGTAACCCAGATTTCATGAACCCCTTATAGAATATCGTGATCTATCAATAAACATAGAGGACTATATTCTCCATAAGAGAGCCAGTCCTCTACTACAATGTAGATCCAACTGATTTGTAATCAGTTGTTCCCTAATGTTAGCGATAGAGAGTTTTATAAGAGAGACTAGAGTGTTAGATCTCTCATTAAACTTCCGATTATTTCTCTCATTCTAAACTGCTTGAAGACAAGTAGCAACAGTGACCATAAGGTTAGAGATATGTAGTTGAGATATCTCTAGTAAGATATCAGTCAGGCTGCAATAATTAGTACCAGGGTCACATAGACTAGAAATTCTAGCCTAAACCTCCTTAGAGAAACCACAATCGAAGAAGAGATGATCCCTAATCTCATCCTCTAGGTTGCAAAGAATATAAATCTTGGAAGAGGATAGGAAATTCAGTCTATCCATAGTGCTAAGCCTGTTCAACATAACCAACCAAAGGAAAAAAACTTGCATTTGGTCTAAGAACCCTGCTCCAAATCGGGGAACACCATCGTACTCTTGTAACTGCCCCATCCCTCTGCTTTTTAGCTTCCTTAATAGTAATTTATGATACAAGTAACTCATCCCATAAGTATAAATCATTCTCCCCAAAGCTTCTATATTGAGGAATGGGCAAAGGTCTAAGTTCTTCTAAAGAGAGCATCAAATTGTTATTTCTAATTATTTGATGAAGCTTAACTCTCTTAGGGAACCTTCCCAATAATGACCTTGCCAACCAACTATGAACTAATACCCTTTACCTGTTCAATTATCATACCATAAAAAAATTCTTCCTCCTACCCCAATTTGACAAATTATATGCCTGAATTTCTTCCCTCAATATGAGAATTTGGTTTAAGAATTAAGAGTAATTGTCTTTGATTCTTAGAGCACAAAGAGACTCACTTTTTAATATGTAGATGTAAATCTGTTTAATCCTAAATGATTGTTTTTCACTAAGGATTTTTACTAATAGTAGGAACAGCCTCTTTTTTTTTCCAACTTGCTTGTAGGTTTTTTAATTCCTTACACGAAAAATGAATGATAAACAATTATTATAGAATTTTGTGGCATTATTGGGTTGAATTTTAATCAGGCCAGGCCAATTTTGATTTTGGTATTTGAACGGGCATAGCAGGGTTGGAATTAATTGATCACTCTTCCTCGAGATTCTGGAACACGAATAAAACAGCACTGCTAGAAGAAACAAACTCCATGACTATAAGCTGTCCGCCATTACCTCAGTTAGCGCCATGAATTGGGGCTTGTATCTTCTAATAAGATGGAGAAGGCACAACCATTACCGTGCACAAGGAGTCGCAAAAACTAAAATCACCTTGCCAGACAAATGATGAACGCTTTAAGATATTAGTTATAAAAAGATCAAAGGCTAAATAAATAGTATTTATATCCTTGAAATGAATGAAAATTAAAGCTAAGCCAAAGGAACATGCTGCTGCTATGCACAGATTAATATACCACCCAATTCCCTGAAAAATGGTTTTAATCCAAAGATGGCAAGATGACATCATCCTTCCCATAAATTCGCTGAAGTTCGCGGGTGGCAGCTTGATATGATGCTGTAAAAGTTACGCAGACAAGTACTTGTTACAAAGACAACGACAAAATCATAAATGAGTTAATATGATCATGCAAATTGTATCAGGACAGGACTGACCTTTCCAGATTCGGAAATTCTTCTGATTTACTTGTGACCCAGTGACATTTTGGATTGCATCAAACAGCATCTCCTGAGGAGTGCTCTTAAGCTCTTGAACAACAGCATAAATGGTCTTTCCATTCTCGAAGTATATGTGGTTATTTGGGTGTTTTGTCTTGCAGTTAGCATGACGTTCAAACTCATAAGCATTCAGTACCTGCATAACATTTCTAATTTGGTAAGTTTCTCAACCAAAATTATCTATTTTAAACCAGTCACATAAATAAAATGAAAGCTTGCCTTGGAGCTGTTGCAGTCCTTGCAACTACATAGGTACCCAGTCCCCTTTATTTTTGCTTTAAGACTTTTCTGCCAAGCAGAAGGGTAATATGTTTCAAAAGGGAGAATACTGATCCGTATCCAAAACTAAATATTATTTCTATATATGAATGGTCAACTCACAAGTAAGAAACAAACTCCTACCTCCCTTGACCATGAAACATACTTGACAGGAACCCCATCAAGCATGCCAGTCGACAACAAGCTTTTGACATTTGAAGGGAAGTTGTTTGGCGGAACCTTCCTAGTGATCTTCTCTTTATTCTTGGAAGTAATATCACTTTTCAAATTAGTCTTTGAAGCACTATTTGCAAGTTCTGCATTTGATTTAACTAAACCTTTTTGGCTCTGTACTTCCGAATCTGGAGCAGAGTCTTGATTAATCAGTGAAACACCGAAGCCACTAATAATACAAGCAGAATTTGTCTTAGGTTCATCGTGAAAACCTCCAAAAGATATTGTATTGCCATCAACCTTGTTAAAGTTATGACCCATGGAGAGTATGCTGGAAGTCACTTTATCCTGGGCAGAGCTAATGGATGTAATGTTGGAATCCACCTTATCACAGGTTGGACCACTCGATATAAAATTTTCTCCCTTGCTATATGAAAGACTCATTGAGATGAAATTTCCATCGCCCGTATCATAGATTGGGCCCATTGAAATGAAATTTCCATCACCCTTATAATAGGAAGGAGTAATTGATATGACATTATTCTCTCCCTTTCCGTAAGATGGAGTCATCGTAATAAAATTACCTTCCACCTTCTCAAATGGTTGACCCATTGATAAAACACTGTGACCTTTGTTAAAATTATGAGGCATTGATGTGAAATTCACATCAGCCTTGTTGGAGAGGCCCATGGAAATAAAATTGGCATCTGCCTTACCAAAGGTTGGGCTAATTGATATATCATTCCTGTCTTCATTGCCATAAGTTGCGTGCAAATACACAGCGTCGTTGTCATTCTTATCATAGTTTGTGCCGGCTGAAAATGCATTGCTTTCTCCTGTACGATAGGACTGTACAAAGTCCCTGCTAGAGTCCCTAACTTGATTGACCTTAACCTTTCTGATTCCACCAACATTGAGGCATCCAGATAGAGCTTGAATTCTCTGAGACACAGTCAAGCCCATTGAAGAGTTGCCACAATATTGATCATCAAACTCTTTCCCTCCCGCATTCATATTTCCAAAACCTACAGAAGGAAAGCTCCTATCAATCACATTTATACTCCCCATCATCTCAGATCCAAACACACGGTCACTTAATTGCCCTGAGACTGACTGAAAACTGGAGTTACTGTGCCATGGAAAAAAATTCATGAGGGAATTTCCCAAAGCCGGCCTATCAACAACTTCAATTGCTTGCCTTTTGTTACTAAACAATTCTGGTCCAGCACCGGTGGTATCCATAAACCACTGACCTCGTTTTGGTTCAATCCTTGAGGAGCTATCACAACCCATCTCTCCATCAGCTAGGCACCCAACATCCCTTGACATCCAAAAGCTTTTCTGATAGAAAGATTGACAAAGCAAGTACAAAGACTAAGTACCTTATTACATCATAACCTCACATCAAGCAGAGTAACCAATAGCAGAATCGGAGAATTGATATTCACAAGATCCAATGCATTGAGACAAACAGGATTGCTTAGGACATGAAAACTAGTCACCTTTGTCACAATTCTCTCAACTCTGAGAGTAAAATGCTGCAAATTAGATGAAGCCAAATAACTAAATATACGTATCACAACAGTTAGTGATATTCATGGAGTTCGGAAAGATTTTCTGCAGGCGTGCTTTCAGATTTCAGGACAACTAAGGAAGCGAGTTAATCAATATTAGAACCTAACAAGAATCTGTTGTAGTAAGTTAAATGATATGCTTAAAATGACACATATGTTCCAGCACAATAGTCCAGATTTAAAAATTCATGTCTAGGTGATGATGTCAGTTGTCATCAGCAACCTAATGTGGCCTAAACTATCTTACGTTTAGAAAGAAATTATATAAGCAAAAAAATATACGAAGATGGCATCAAACTTTTCATTCCAAGAAAATCCAGAAAATAGAAGCAGAGTTAACTTGAAGGATGTATTCTCACATATAAATCTTTGTTACACCTTGATGACAATAAAATATTAAATACCAATCATTTCATCCTTTTGTGATTGTAAAATTAAATCATGGGATCAAGAGATGGAAGCAATTCATACAAGGATAAGATCAAATTGAGAAGAATGCAAATCCAGTTAAGAAGTGAGATCTCCATTTGTGAAATTTCTTACAACTCACTTTTGTGTCATTTGCAATTAAAGGGCTGAATTTGTATATATAATTCTTGAATTAAGAGGATATACAATAGTAATGATGTCCTTAAAACATTAACTTAAAAAGGTTCTGGTTGATTTTGGATAGTCTTTTAAATGTACTAAATTGAAAAATAATTTCCAGTTACGTGCAGGCAACCCACAAGGGGTAGTTAATTGCACATCTTGCAGCTGGAACTTTTATGTTTTTAGGTATCATGTCACCCACATGATATCTGATTAACCGGATCAGGTGCAAATTTAGCTGTAACAACTAGTTTTTTCTTTTTTGGGCAAGTAAAATTATATTCATTCATGATAAATAGCTCAAGCCAAATGGTAGTGCAAGTAGGGAACTGGTCACTCAACAAGAGGTTCAATACAAATGGGAATTCCTGAAGCAACAAAAAACGAACAGTGTGACACACATTCGAGAGAATTGCCATTTCAATTCATGCCCAGCTTGTTGAAACCCGTGTTATGCTGGTTGGGACCTAAGTGAAGAAAAGTCATGCACTTGCAACTCATCTTAGACTTATTAGTTTTGCCAATTAAATGCTAGAGTTATTAGGCCAATGGCTAGTCCGAATTTCAGTAGTTGAAGAAACAATCAAGAGGTTTCTTGAGTTGTTAACGCTTTGAAAAAGAAATAAGATGCAGATTGAGCCCTAGAATTACCTTGATTGAATGAATTTTTAAAGTTGTATACCATATTTGCATACACTTCTAAAGAGATTTTGGTTCAAATGAGTTGGAGAGGTTCTTTGTGAATCAATTATAAGTTGTTGAACTAGAAACTATAATGATTTCATGTTCAACAAGTGAAGCAGATCGTGTAATGAATTCAAATCTCTAGTGGCACTTTAGGAATGTACATATTTGGAAAAATTACCTTAGTTTTAGAACATTCAACACTGCCATAGGGACCATCAACATCTTTCTAAAACAATGTCCATAAGATCAAATGCATGTTAAATATACAGGCACGAGGACATTGAAATGATTTCCTTAGTTTAACCAAATTATCTTATCTCCTTTCGGCCACTCCTCAAAAGTTTAAAGCCATTTGAAAATTAAGAATCCTCAGTCTATCATGGTAAACAACTATTTGAACCTTGGCTATTTGCTTACTAACAAAACAAAGTAGAACAGGAAGCTGGTTATCAGCTCTGTAATCAATATTCAGGTTGTGCAAATTCCAGCCACTACTCTCTTTACACCTTGACTTAAAAGAATTAAGATAGCTCTCACAAAATCATCAAGAAAACCACCGTGGAGCAATTTCACAATCAAGAAGAAGGAAAAATTAGCAAAAAGACATCCATCTAGAAATTATCTACCGCCGCATATTCACAGTAAAGATCTATTGCAGCAAAATAGGGTAAATAAGAATGATAAGTAGAGATACTTTTAAATAGGCCACAATAAATTCTTATGCAATTGAAATTTACGATTAACATATCTCCATGTACACCAAAAATGTATTAAATTAAAACAGGCTAAAAGTATTAACCAGCAGAGCAGAAACAAACAGTCGTCATCGGTATAAATTAAATTATCAAAAGCATAATAATCCACATAACAGAAAATTGCACTTTAAACGGGAAAATTTTAATACAGCATTTGCATCCTAAAAGTTGTAATACGAGTTGCAACGCGTACCATTTTTTTATTCCAAAGAGTCAGTGAACTCGTTTCAAAGTGAACCTAGCTCAGGCCATGAAAACAACAAGATCGCTTACTACGACGTTACACTGCCAGAACCCATTGTTAGAGTCGAATCTCGAACCATGCAAAACCCGGACTAGGAGCTATTTCTTCACTAATCTGCACAAATACAGCAATACCTAACATTTCAAATAATCAAATATCAAATCAAGCTTCGATTACTAACAACATGCAATTGATGATCCAGAGAAAGCAAAAGTCTACGTTTCTAATAAAGAGAAGAGCTCCACAGGAATGTTATGATACAGTATAAAGTAAAGAAGGCATAGCAACGGAGACCAGATGTATCCATGAGGAAGGGCAACTTGGCCTGAGATATCGGCTGAGAGATTGTTGAGGACAAAAAGAGTGAGTGCTTCCTTCTTTTTCTGTGTTATGCTTTTAGAAAACGGAAATGAGTTGGGCTTGGAGAGTGAAAGGGAGTGCTACTCTTAGGCATGGGAGAAGCGGAGTCTTGTCCTCTAGTGTTGCGCAACACTGAAATGAATCAATATTATATAATATGACTACCACGCCCGTACACGTGGCGTGTCGACGGTGTCGTTGCGCTTGATTTCGGTTCAAAGAAGAGGTTTCTTTGACTACAGGGAACCGGGGACATGAGTTCACAACGTGGCAGCGTTATATTGGTTTGGAGATGTAAGCTAATCTGATATTAAAGATAAATGAAGCTTTTCAACTTTTCACAGCAAACATTGGTCATATGAAAGTTACCACATCTTCACTGTAGTATGGTAATTTCATTAATGAGCAACCACAAATAAGCAGAGTACAGTGATACCTTGGAAGAAAATAAAAGTTTTACTAGAAACTAAAAACACTAAATCAAAGTATGAAGCAACTATGAAATAAAAATAGAGAACAATACAAACAATATAATGAGTGATTAGTAGTATAAATATCGAGTTTAACATGCTAAAAAGAAATACAAAACGTAAGATGCATGTATGTTACAAGGCACTTGCGCAACACAACTCAACTACTCACTGTCTGTTTATGTACCGAACTAATAACTTCAATGCAAATGCAATAGAAAAGTAAAAGAGAAGTAATGTTAGGTCTTTTCTTACAGTATAGAATGTACTTTTCTTAAACTTTTTGAATTTCCATAATCCTAATATTAATGACATTATTAATCGTTGCTACACATAAGTTAATTTTTAGGAATAATAAATTAAAAAGTGTCAAAATTTTATATTTTTATTTTAGTATCCATATATTTAAAATTATTAATTAAGTGTCTAAACTTTTAAAAATCGAACAACTTATTTTTTTTTTTTTGAAAAAATCGAACAACTTAATTTACAATATTGTCTCCATTAACATTTTACTAATGTGATTGACAGACCACTTAAACATAAAGGCAACGTGGCTCTTCATCTTTGTCAACATGTAGCCTCGTATGACAAATAAATTACTATGTATTCAAAATATAGTCAATTATTTAATGCTCAAATATTATATGGAGAAGAAGATATCACGTAATCCTTCCAAATGTTAGTCTTTATGTACTTTGTCAATCACATTAGCAAAATGTTCATAAAGATAATTTTTTGAATTAAGTTATCAAATCTTCAAAATTTTGGATAGTGAAGTAAATATATATATATAAAGGTTTAGCACTTTGTATTTTATTATTCTTATTTTTTTTAGAAAGATATGCTGGATGCTTAAAATGAAGGTGTTAAAAATTTATATGTAAAAGGTCACACATAATACAATATCTTATGATTCTACGAAAAATAATGTTACTAGCAATATACTTGCTTAAGCATGAATTGATTTATCTTCAATGAAAATATAGTCTTTACATCAAATAAGTGATATCAAAATAAGATCTGGCAAAATTCAACAAATGAATAGTAAGTGTGACAAATTTTAAATATCTTTGGTCGAGGGGCATGTCAAAAAGACAAAGAAAAAGAAGCCCATAGTTAGATTGATGAAACTTAATAAATAAGCAAAACAGGGCTATGATGGATCCCATTTTATTTTGAATAAAGTAAAGATATTAAGTTGATGAAAAAGATACTTAAATCACTTCTGAAATAATATAGGATAAACATGATATTCATCTAAAAAGCAAAGACTTGAACAACCTACTATATAAGGGATTAACTGGATCACTATTATTAGATGTGAATAACGGAGGCATAAAGGTCTCTAGTACATGATACTATCCTAAAGTTTTAAGCTTTCTAAAAAAATTCCTTGAGCTTAAAAATTATAACAGAATCTCCTTATAATCTATAATTTGTATAAAAAAAAGCCTTATATGATACTTTTATACATTAATTAATAGTGATGTACAAATGGCAAGTACGAGCACATATAGACCAATATAAAACTCATATACTATAACCCACATCACTTGACTCAAATAAGCTAATCCATAGATGATAGATGCTAATTTGACTATAGCTATACACCCATATTTAACATATTTTACTTGATATTTTATAATTTTTTGTATATTTGATACTTAATTTGCTCTAAGTACATTTGTAGCTTATAATTGCCTTCATGAACTAAAAGGAGAAAATTTCGAATAAAAATGTGATATAAAACGAAGATTTGAACCAACTAAGTACCTACACGACCATGTACAGTGACAACGTAAGTCTTTGTAAACATGTGAAGATTGAAGAATTTGATTTGTGATCATGTAGAGTTACACACCCCTGTATCTTGATATACACGATCGTGTATGTTGCCCGTGTAAGTCTTTATGCCCATGTGAAATCACAAATTCAGGTGTTTTTGATTATACATACTCTCCTATATGCCTTTGTAAGTGATATCTTAGAAACCTTAATTTTTACTATAAAAGGACATAAGTAGAGTAAAACAGAGGAGTGGCGAATTATTAAGCAGTTTTAAGTAGTAAACAACATTCAAAAGTGATGATTTTGATCAAGGAATAAAGAAAACACGAAGTTAACATCAAGAGATCTATTAGACAACTACATCAAATCCAAAATTGCAAGAAGATCCAATAGAAGAGAAAGGGAGATTTATAATTATGATTTACTTATTTTCTGTTAGTTTTTTTTTGCATCTTTATCTTTGATTTCATTTTCTATGATTAATAACTAAATATGTTTAATGTTTAAGCTTGATGAACCTAGTTTGTGATAACAATATGTTTTAATCTCTTATTCAATGCAATTATATTGATTGATTTATTATTATTCAATTATGCATTTTATTCTTGTTCTAATATATCAAGAATATTACTGCATTTGATTTTATATGATTGAGATTAAGAAATCCTCTTACATGAATAGATATACTATAATTAGAAGGAGTTGCATGCAAACCTAAAGATAGGTTGATATAAATCCTTTAGATTATGGTCAAACCTAATAACAGAATTCATAAATCAATAATGCAATCCTAGGGGTTTTAACTGGAAAGATTTCTATTAACCAACTGATAAATTAGTT
>JANQAP020000579.1:1833761-1844252 GCA_026874005.2 Erythroxylum coriaceum
TTTTTAGATATCTTTTTAGTTCTTAAAATTAATTTAATTAAAGGGAATGATTAGATCATATTATAATTTGCACGTGGTCGATTTAACATAACCTGCATGTAAGTAGATCATGAAATTGATATTAAGAGTTTTACAGGATGTTAAAAATAAGCCTATATAGTTCTTCTAGTGTTAAGGTCAAACCTTTCATGAAAAATTCATAGATCTTAATACATTCTTAAGTGTTTTAATCAAGATAGAAATTCCAATTAAGTAACTTAAGGATATATGGTTATAACTTGAGAAAGAGAGCAATTCATTAAGTTAAGAAATTTCATTAATCCAAGTCATAAAATCTTTAAATAGCTAAATCATAAATTAAAGGTAATAATAAGGGAGTTCTTATCTAATATTTTTCTGAATGATAACTTCCTTTATTTTGTTTTTAGTAGAATCTTTGATTTGTTTTATAATACCTTTGGGATTAGATTAACTCAACATACTCATCCCATGTTTTTAGTAATTGACTAGGTAATAGAAAGAGAGTGTATATTACTATAAGATGATAGGTGCAGTTGCTTGGAGTTGTCCGTGATAATATTGTGATAGAAAAAACTTTAATTTTAATTTGAATTTACCACAACACATATACTAAAAACCATTTTCAAACATACCACATAAGATGTTTCTTTTAAGGAGATCATAGTCATGTTAAAAGATTTTACAACTTAGGTAAGAGCATGTCAATTGAGAAAGGATTAAAATCTAATTCCTAATACCATATTGGCACTCAAAGTTTATCAATCTCTTTTTAATGGTGACTGAAGTCAAAATCATTAAATAGTATGTGAACAATGGGTGCTCTAAGGCATATGATCAACAAATAATAAAAGAAGAAAAATTAAGAAACATTGTACGCAAAAGAAAATAATAACATTGTTAAAAAAAGTAAAACAAACAAGGATGAAAGGATTGAAAATTTGAGAAGAATAATCTTTTGTATTAAATCCTTTGTGATTTTCGATAAGAGTAAACACAAGGCCTAATTTTATAATAAATCTAATGTTATTTCTTTTCGTAATTAATATAGGACTATAAGAGGAATTTAGTGATCAAAGTTGAGTACATGTGGTATATATGATTACATTGTTCTACAAGAGCTCACAAAACTCATTTCCTGTTAAAAGTTATTGGACAAGCTTAATAACCACTCTTACAAAAGTGAATACCAATATCTCAACATATTGAAGGAGACGAGATATTGAATTCCACTTTCAAGTGTGATTTTAGAAAGAAGGTAAATCCCAAAGGACCAAACTACTATAAAGTTTCTTTCCCTTTTTACACTTTACTCGTTTATGCTTACCTAATTATTCATACTTATTAGGAAGCTTTTTAACCATCAACTTCAATTTTCGTCAAACTAGTCCTTGAATTTTAAAAATTAGAAATCAAAACAAAAGTGAGACACGAGGAATGAAGGCATTGTCATAATTAGTGTTTGAAGTGAGGGACAATATGGTCTTTTACACAAGGGATATGTTAAGTTCGAGGGGTTTAGAAATAATGTATTGATTTAGTGAGAAATAAAAAATCGAGGGAATAAGTGTTTCAAACACTTCTTTTTCTTACTTATTAAGAGCGTCTCTTTTTGGATGTATATATAACATAAATTTATAAACATTCCCTTTTATGCATGTAAACTTATTTAAATTTGTATGAAACTCTAATTGTAGAGTGTAAGTTAAAAATTAGTTGAGTTTTAAGCTTACAAGGAATACCTGAGTTATTCAATATTCAATATTGGCTGAGATAGGAAGGAATCAATACTTGAAATTGTTCATACTTATTGTGAACAGTGGTTATTTGATGGCGTTAGATAGATTCCAGAAAAAGGTTGCCATTAAATTCAACCTGCTCCCCTAAAATATTTCCTTCCTGTAATTATTACTGCATAAGACTTTGATTTTTGGCGTGGGTCGTAATCCCCTCATTTTTCTTCGAGAAAACTATGGTCTTCGATGACTTCCCCCCGAGTGTGGGGCCCGTACATGCAGACGTCATAGATCCCTTCTACTACTCCCTTAATCGATGTAACCGTAAACGGAGGCCTAGAGTTCCGATGCGACCCATACATACATGCTCGTCAAATGAGACCAAAGTGCACGATCCAGAGTTTTGGGCTCGGACGTCGGAGATGGCATCTCTCAGCCCATAAAGTTAACCAGATTAAACGATACATATATAGTATTCAGATCGTCACTTCCTCAATTACGCAATTAAATTCAAATAAAAAAGTCCATGGTCTTCACCTGATTATGAATCTCTTTATTGGAGAAACCTATCAACCCCGGTTAAACAGGTTCACGCATGAGGAGATCATTAGGTTCCAAATGTTGTAATTGAATTGATTGATGTACAAAAAATGGGGGAATGGATGTCTCAATGGGAAGAAAAAGTTGACAATGACCATAAGCATATATAATTCTGAAGGAGACGGTATTAAAAGGTTGATGTTTTATAAGGTTTGAATTAAGGAGTAAGCGGTTTTACTCTTTAAAAATTCTAAGTTATAACTTACACTAGAGAGAGGGAAGGCAAGTTAATTTCATTAAGTCAGTAAATTTAATTAAACTAAAACACAAATAAATTTACGTGGACATTCCTCAAGTTACAACTAGATATGCTTATTGTTTGTTTGTTTGTTTGTTTGTTACATACATACATGCGAAAGCAATCTGGACCCTTGCTGCAGTTACAACTAGATATGCTTATTTTTTGTTGGTTTGTTACATACATACATGCGAAAGCAATCTGGACCCTTGCGATGCATATGTTTTTGGAATAAATATGAGGTATACGTACATAAATCGATGTTGGCAATAGGGAAAACGTTTTTGAAAGTTATGATCCATCGGTTATATAATATGTGTGGTCCATTATCTTGTCACTGCATATGCAATAAGTACTCTTTTTTTTTTTTAATTTTTCATTTTAACAAATCAACCACGGACATCCTTTGATCCTTGGAAGGTCGTCGTTTTCCAATGCATTTATTTTGAAAGGAAATCAATTTTGGTGTGTAAGTGGTTATTCTGAAGTTGAAAAATGGTCCGAAACTACTCGATCGTGTGGGGATTGGATCACGCGAAGACTCATCAACTCTTTTCGTGTCCCAGACCGCATCATCTCTCCACAATATGCTTAGCTTAATACGCAAGATCATAATAGGTCGAGTGGTGTTGAGACTAAATTCAGAATGGTCATGGGTTTGGAGTCTTATGAAATTTTCTACATCCAACACGCAGCTATCTCTTAGCTGGAGAAACCGAAAAGGTTGAAATTCTAAAGGATTAGAAGGGTTTTTCTTGAAAAACTTGCTATGCGTTATGTTATGATAATTCTGGTTGATGAAGTACTAGTTGCAGAAAAAGAAAAAACAAAAATTACACCATGGTTGCCTTAACTAATGGAAACATTAAAGAGCATTAAATTAGTTATAGAGATATATCATTAGTTTCTTATTGTATATTCATATGAACAAATAATAATCAAATATGATCACCAAAGCAGTGATCCTATATTCTTCAAAATACAAGTGAAAAATGTCCTAAACTAGATTTCTGTGCTGTCAGTCAGATCACATAGTTGAGAGCTAAAAGAAACAATCAACAATTGGAGCTGCTCTTCCTATCTTAAACAGCTCCAGATCATTCTCATAGGGAGTCAAATTCAAATCCAGACACAAAACCCTGCGACTATTGGATTTCTTAACAACAGGGACCAGTGCACTATGAGGGCTCAAGGGAGCTTGCAGGGTCTGATCGTTCATGGCTGTTCTGTGCCTCCTCATGTGACCCCCCAAAGCTTGACCTATTGAAAACTCAAGCCCACAAATGGAGCACTCGTGGGTCTTAGGTTTTGCAGGCGACTGAGTATCGAAGCTGGCTTCTCCACCCATTAACCTAGGCTTCTTGTGGCTGGCACGGTGGCCGCCGAGAGCTTGAAACGACGGGAATTGCCTGTTGCATGTCTTGCACTCGAAAACACGACTGGATGAATTGCTTATGGCTTCATAAGAAGGGAAAGATGAGTGCCCCCTTTGAGACAATAACATCAGGCAGTTAGCCATGGAAATGCTATCAAGCTCTGCTTCAGGGAAGCTTCTCTTCATTTTAGCGCAAGAAAATGGAAACACAAAGATGAGAGAGTGCGGTGTCTGAATGGGATTTGTGAGTTATAAATAATAAGAATCTGAATGGGATTCGTTTGAAGGAAGATTAAAATGGAACTACGTTCGGGTATTTATAAGCTGGCTACGTGGGCAAGATAAGGGCAAGTGTGTTGTTAACTTGTGGGAGTAGGCAACTGAACGTGTGACTTTCTATTGTTGGCATCCTCCAAATGACATTTATACCCTTGTCTCTCTCCGTTACAAATATAGGTGTGTCGTGTGTGAAACGAGTAGTGACTAACTAGTGAAGCGGCGTGACCGCGTGGGGTGAGCGAGAAAGAGTCGTAAAAGCGAGTGGCGCAGCGACTCGTCTTCTTCCTAGAAGCTTCAGCATCTTCTAGAAGTTTCTCAAAAATTTGTGTTTTAGTATGAAAAGACCAATGCCGGTCTCACTAGAATGAACGCTTGCAATGCCCTTTATCGACTAATCTTCAATTATGTTCTGGGCATCAAAAAGGAAATTGTGATAATTCTCCTTATTTAATTTGCATTTAATGACTTAAAAAGCGTGAAATGGTGGCAATTTGAGTCGGAACTGTTTCTAATATCCCATGTTTCCGTAAGATGTCAACCATCTAATGCAATAAATTGGATGGAACGTTGGTTCAATTTGAGTTTGTTTGAGCATAGCATAGATGGGCGGATTTTGGTTGGTGGGGTGGGGGGGACGCACGCAATACGTGTCCTACATCTACTAGCACAGGAGTTTTTATTTTCTAGTGTAAAAGTTGAATTTCTCTTTTTGATGCCTACTTTCTAGATGGTTATGCTGCTGACATTTTGGTTTATTTAGTGTATCTGACGTGCCAGACACTTGATTATATTATACCAATAGGGAGTGGGGGTAGGTTGTTAGATAAATTTTGTGAGTAGGACTCTTTGTAGTTGGAAGTAAAGAATGGAGTGGGATGGATTAAGGTAGTTTAACTGTATGACAATATGAATAAAGACTATATATATATATATTTTAATTATATTTACCCTTTTTACAAAATAAAATGAATGAAAAGAAACAATAACAACTTAATGAGTTAGACCATTAAAGACAAGCATTTTGTTCCAGATGTAAACTTAAAATTGATTTTCAATTTGAGAAGGGGATTTATAATTTCAAAAAAAATAATTTGAATTAGGGAAAGTGTGCACACAAAACAAACGGTAGTTGGAGACCAAGTGGAGTCATTGACCGTGGATTAGGATTAGCGAGTGGTTTGGATAGTTAGTCTACAATTAATGTTATCAAAACATGGTACTTTTATATAATTAGGTATTGCGCTTGCTAGATACAATGATCTGCTTCTTTCTGTTCGCCTTGTTATCAAAAGACAAAAAAACTTAATTCACCAATTCACATCCGTTCCTAGTAGGTGAGCCAATGAAAAGAAGAAGAGTAACTGACTTAATTGAGTTGCGTTATTGTCATCGCCATCACGTCATAATTAGCAGTAACCAGTTTGTAACCGTACATGTAGCGTGTGCATTAAAGGTTTACTTTTGAGCAAGATCCAGCTAATTTCATTGCACATCAAGCTATGCTCGCATAGTCCCCAGCGACTAGCACTTGGAAATTAAGCTGGTAGGATGTGTTTCTCATTTTAACCTGTCTATTGCTTGGACCAAAATGAAATACATTAGTGTTTTTACGTTTGATTTAATTAATATTTTAACCAAAAAACATAACAGGTTTATTAAGAATGTAACAAAACAATGCCCAAAAACATACAGTTAAATAAGTATTTCGTTAAAAACTATTTGATATTGCTACATAGGAAAGTCATATTTTCCTACCCCAGAAGTTATTAGGATAGTTTGACTGGAACCTCTGCGACTAACAGGGTCGTTGGAAGAGTCAAGTTAATTAGGCTAGGCTCGGCATTTGCTTTCAAGGACATTAAAAAGACATTTAAGACTTCATTGTTAAGCAGTGCCATAGATGAAATGAAAAGCAAGATTGGAAAATTAGTGGGTCTAGTTTGGAGATGAAGGCCATAAGTGTTGAATAAGAATACAGGGACAGCAATTCCCTTTTAGGCACTTGCACTGAAACTTTCCAAGATACTGACCCAGGTCAGTCCTGCTTGGTTTTCTTAATTTCATAGAACCTCCAGGGTTACTTCCCATTATCAGTACTTTGTTCCATCAAATTCATATTCTTTGGAGGCAAGTATTTACCTCGTGTATTGCTTAAGATAATAAACAGTAAGTTTAGACGTCAAACTCATAATCCCAGCTAGTGGGGTTAAGAACATATTTTACACTGAAGTAATGTCATGCCAAACTTGCATTTCAATACAAAACTGTCTTCCATATACACCGTGTATGTAGGCACAACGGGAAGAAAATTAGTTGAGAAATAAACAAAGCTGGTGGATCTAACATAACGATCCCGAAAGTTCAAACTTTGAACCGTACAACTAGGGGATTTACAAGTCAACGCTTACCTGCCATGTAACGGATTGATATGGTCAGTATTATATAGATAAAGACAATCTTAGAACATCAAGTAAGTGCTGACGTTTAAATGAGGATTACTGTTTATCTAGTCGGCTAAGATTACAGGTAATTGGAGCTTGTAGGCGTGTGCAGCCACGGTAGTCGCCGCAGTTGCCGCTTCCCAATTTAGTAGTGCAAAATTTTACCTGTACAATACCGTTCGTTGTCCATACTGCAACTTCCTAGAATTTTGCGTACAATTTACGCCCACCGGGATTTAATTGATGAGAAGAAAAAACAGAACAAGAAATCATTTGAAAAGTCAGTCAGTAGTATATTCAACCCAAGCGTTACCGGGAAAAATCCTGTTGGCGACTCCTATAGACTTTGAACAAGATGAAGATGGTGACTAGACTAGCAATAACAGGGATAAGCCTTTCTTTTCCTTGCAATTTTTATCTTGTCAATACATCTGGTGTTTCAATAGCTGTCTTACAATGCAATCCTATTTTGGGTTTAAGTGTAAAAGGGGGTGAGTTGTAGAACTGCCAACCCAAGCAAAATAATCAGCACTTAGAAACCGAAATTAGAGAATATAATCGAATGCAAAGTCAATGACGTAGTAGCTAAGATAAGTTATTATCTACTGCCTTGAATTAGAAGCCACCAAATTTATATTCAGCAACTTTATATGGAAGACTTATCTTTGTTAACATCTAAGTGACTAATAAAGACCCCCGGGAAAGTATGTGTGTTTATATATCCACCCCAGATAGGTTGGCTACAGTTCAGACTTCCCATAAGCAACAGCTCGTTTTTCATTTTATTTTAACCATCTCATTTTCTCAAATTTACAAAGACTAATTTAATATTGTTGTCTAAAAGAGCCAAATCATCCCATCAAGAAAATTGGTTCTAAAATGCTTTTTAAGTGAGAGGAAAACAGGCACAAAAAGGGTGCTTTAGCCATAGACCAAAATCCTTTCTACTCCAGGGTAGATTTAAGGGTCAACATTTGCAGTGCAATCCCTTGGATTATCCTTTCTAAGGCTACAAGCAATGCAAATTTCCAGGGAGTTTCTCAACAAGTTGAAGCATTGCTTTCTATACTCTAAGCAAGTTGCGGCTGGAACACTTGAATCTGGTGAAACACTAAGATAAAATATTTCGTCTTTTATTTGAGGATGACTCTACCTAAGAGAAAATGATGATGAACTCCTACAACATCCCAATATGTTCAATAAAGTTAAGAATCTCTCCTAGCAACTTCTACCTCCTTGTTAATTTTAACATGGTAGCTTAAGTCCTGCCTCATCCACACATTTCCATTTTTCTTTGCTTTGCAGATTGATGACTTTCGATCACAATCTGAACTCTCAGTACCCTATTGGTTTCTGAAGTCAAAATCGTCACCACCTGGTAAATCCTTGAGCAATCAGTATCAGAGGAATACTTCATGGTACTCTAACAAATTTATTGTTTGTACTAAGGTAGAATGTTCACAGAAGAAAGCATCTCTATCCAACTCAATCTAATCAAGATCACCATCTTATAGGAGGACAACCAGAGTCTTACATGAAAATGTCAAAATATTGCATTAAGGCTCAACCACTAACACAATTCTCCCTAGTGGTGTCACCTGGAAGATAACTTCTAGATTCCAATTTCAGCAATTTTATCAGTTGAGCAGCTCTGTCTCGGTAAGGCAGAAGTCGAAAATTCAATTTTAAATTCTTTTCGTATAAATTTAAAATCTTTCCTCTGTCGAAGCTTTATGATTGATTCCTTGACTACTGTCACCTTTGCTTTGATCAGAACTCCCAAACTTCTCTTTGAAGGAGTCCTGCCTCTGTAACCACATCATGTGCCCCTCCAATCCACAATAAAAAATTGAAAAGAAAACGAAAGAGGTTTAGAATCCTATTAAGAATCGATTTTAATTTACTCATCAACACAAAAGGCAAACGCCAAATAGGCGTGTTTATGATACCTGCAGAGCAGCAGCCCAGACAATGAGGAAAGAAGCGAACCAGAATTTCTTGTCCTTGAGGAGTTTCTTTGCTTCCATTCTCATGAACCCAGAAGCCCTAACCCTAGGAGGTTTTGTTACTTTGCGATTTGGAAACTGAAGAGTGAAGAAAGAGAGAGTAGGGTCCTTCAGGGTCAGGCTTAAAGTATTATATCTGTACTGAAAAACGTTTACTTGAAAAATGAAAAATTACAGAAACGACATAAGGTCAAAATGCCGTTCAGAAACAAAAGGTCGATTAGGTAGTCCCATGATTGGACCTAGTCTCATCCATCTGTGCTTCTGTGGAAGGCCAACGAAGATAATGCAGCCCTTTTTCTTCCATTGCCTCAACGAATCGACAGGTTATTTGAGAAACAGCTGACTGGTTCATTGCTAACGAGTCAGCAATAGTTGATAACGAATCACCGGAGCTAAGTCTTCTAAGAGCAACAGCTACTTGATCATTTATAAATAAAGGCCTCCTATCTGTGCCAACATAATTTGATTAAGGCTTCATAACATCTTCTACAAGTGTACAGATGTAGTTGAATCTCTTCCTTGATATTTTAGAAAGAGACTCGAATTTCTTTGAATCCTTTGGTTCAGATAGAGACCCTAAAACAGGAATAATTAGAAATTAATCATCTATGCATGCAATATTTGTTAGCCATATGTCAAAATTTCCAAGGAAACGTTAAACTATACAGTATACAAATACTAAGGATTGTTTAGTCAGCAGATTGAGCAGGATTAAACATGTTCTAGAGCGCTATTGCATCCTTTCCAAAGAATAACTACAACTATCCAAAATCAATCCAGAAAGGAAGTCCAACTTCAGTCAACAAAGAAATGCAGCAGAGTGTCTAAAATATTCGGTTACTAACTAATTATCATATGCACCAAAATTTGATCTTCATAACCTTAAATTCATCTTAAAGCACCCAGATTTCCGCTCTCCAGAGAGACACTGCTTAGAAAATATAGAGAAGGAGGATGATTTTGCCTTTCCGTTTCTTTTTCATTTTCACATGTAGGGAAGGCATTCACTGAAGGTATATGATTGAGAAAAACTATCTTAGAGATAAAAAGGTGTAAACTGTTTGAATGTTCATAATTTGGTTTGGCAACAAAAAAATCATGCAGGGGAAAAGAGCAGAAGCTACTCAATGGAAGGTTGTGTTGGTTTGGTTTTTGTGAATAAGGAAGGATTTCAATAGGAAAGAAAAAAAGGTGAGGATTGAAGAATAATATCGAAGGACTTGTTCAGAAAGAAAATCAATGTCATTTCTACAGAGCACCTTATAACAACATTTTCAGAAGTAGTTCAAGTAAAGTATAGTTTAGGTTTTACAGTTTCCTTTTTCACTTTGGCTGTATCAGTATGGGTTGGTGGTGAAGAATGAAAATGAAAGGAATACAGGGAAATTATGCTAAAGAAAATAAAACGTCCCTTGATTTTGTATAAACTACATATGTCAGATATAAGCAGTTATGATTTTAAGCCTCCGTTCTAATGCTCAAGAACTGAAAAAATGCTTATGTTATGCATCTCTGACAGAAATCTTAAGAAGCCCAGGACCTATGTATCCAAGTTGATCATTGACTGCAATTGTAATCATGAATATCATAAAGAAGCTTAATGAAGTCATTAAAAATCCTTAACAATAAAACATGCTATACATCTCATTCAACCAACTAAGAAAGTTGGATTACATTTTGGAAGAGAAGGCATCTTTTAGCTTGATAGAAGATGAATCTGTTAGAAATATTTATGGACTAATATAATCACAACGTTAATTCCATATGTCTAACCACAATCGAATTGCCTAATGTA
>JANQAP020000579.1:1888891-1904605 GCA_026874005.2 Erythroxylum coriaceum
CATGATATGTTTGACATAGCCTATTTGAGACGCTCTGAGATTGTAAAGGTCCATTCTATAGGATTCCACAATCCTCAGATGCGCATTGAAGTGAGGAGCAGGAGGGGCATTAGTACAATCGCATCCCGACCTTCCACATCCCACGCAGCTCTGGAGCCTGAGGAGGAAGCAGTAGAAGTAGAACCAAGTGCATTATTTTTTTCATGCATGTATGTTTTTGAATTTGTTTGTTTCTTACATGTTTTTAATTTTTCAATCAAAATGAGAGAAAGAATAAAACAAATGAAACAAACATTTTCTCATTTTCTATTTCTTCTAGGACTATATAGTCATCATGATTAGAGAATGAGTTGACTAGAGAATTAGATAGCAACTTTAGCATGTACTTTTACTCTTGTGATTGGTCGATGTGCATTATATTTAAAGGAGTAGTGACTAATGGTAGACAAATTCGGTGAGATTTTGAGCCTTATTAGACTGATACATTCATATCAATCTCATTGTCTTTTGATAATGTATGACCTTCATAACATGTACATCCTGATTTTGCCTTGAATTTCTATTTGAGACCACATTTTTATCACATGCATTAATATGGATATGATTAGGCATTCTTTGCTTTTTTGAACTACATTAGCCAAATAGCCTACCCATTATATGATTTTGCTTTTTGATAAGCCCTCTCCCTTGAGATTTGTTTGTCTTTTTTTTGTGTATTAGCCACATTACATGTTTTAACCAACCAAATTAGCCTTAAAGCTAGTGGAACATTTGTTGATTGTTGAGTTTGTGGATATACAAAAGTATAAGTGTGAAGGTATGCATATGTGCGGGTTAGTTATAATGTTGGGATGTTATTTTATGCCTTACCATTGAAATTTCCATATTGATGTAGTTTATTTTAATTTTTATAAAAGAAAAGAAAAAAGGGAAAGAAAGAAAGACAAAAGAAAAGCAAAAGAAAAGAAAAAGAAAAGGAATGAAAAAAGGGTTTGCATAAATATATCGAGGAGGAAATACATATGTGGTTTGTAAAGTTATTCATGATTAATGCATCCTCCTAAAGTTGTATTGAATGTTTTATTAGAGTGTGTTGAATATAAGGTAGATGTTGGCTTGGAAGGTTCACTCTTTGTGGCTTCAATGTATTTGTCATCAATTGTATGAGTGATTCCTTTGGATTGTTATATGCTTAATGTAGTTTGTATGTGAAAGCTGAATTGGGTTGTGAAATATAAGAGTTGCATTCGTCATAGCTGACGGTATTGAGTTTTGTATGAATGTTAACTCGTGCACTTGGTGGTATAATTGAGGGTTACTTTTGTTTCACTAGCTTTGATGGCTTTCATGCTACTTGACCCAAATACATCTCACCTTACATTTGCCCACATTACAACCTTGAAAAGTCTTTTGATCTATGATTTTGCATGTGAACATCACTGGTAGAGAAATGAAATGATATGCAAAGTTGTTGAAAGACATGATCATGAATGGTGTTGAGCGTACCTGTGGATATATTTTAGTTAAACACATTTTTCGAGTCTATCATTAGATTGCTCAGTTTTTGAAGATGATGAATGTTGATTGATCATGAGTAAAAGCTTGGAATGTTGACTTCTTGCCATGATTTTTTAAAGTCATTCATCTTTGCTTATGATTATATATTCTTGGAAAATATAGGAATTGAGTAAATGTTTTAGGTCTTTGAGTTTAATTTTAATGTTTGCTTGAGGATAATCAAAAACTAAGTGTGGGGGAAATTGATAGGTACTTAATTGATTATGAAATTATTCCATAACGCTTAGCGATTATTGACACGAAAATGTTTAAGATACTCACTTTAATTCATATATGATTTTAGGTACAAATAGAAAGCAAAGAAATTAAAGTGGGTCGAAAGCACGATAATTGGACCATTTTCTGAAGGCTAATACTCACTTGTCTTCATGGAGCAAGAAGAAGATAAGAAAATGCCAAAAAAGGAGATATATGTTGAAAATACAAAGAAGATTAAGGCATAAGATAGGATAACCCCATGCACGTGAATTTAATGGTTGGTAAAACAAAGGGAAAGTAGCATGCAACATGTGGAAAGTAAGTAATGTGTGTGTGTTTCATGAACAGATGACCAATATGGCAGTGCATAAGCCGGCAGTTGGAAAAGAAGCAAAATGATAGTGAAACATAAAGAAGACGCATAGCAAGAAGCAAACAAAAACGACAAGAAGTGCAGCGCAAAACACACAACACCATGTCGTCCAACGTGCGTGAACGTAAACCATATCTGTGTTTCACGCAGATGATGTCTGCGCCATAGGTTTTAAGTGAGACATGTACTATAGAAGGATCATTGTATTAATTTTTCAAATCAAATAGAACAATACGGAGAGCAGTAGTGAATAGAGAGAGTAGGGAGACGTGGTAGAAGAGAGCAGAAGGTGGTCTTTGGCTGGGACAATTTTCATAGGGGCTGAAGCATTTTCTTGGGATAGACCCATGGAGATCTAGACATCTTGACGCCAATTTTGAGGTGACATCGATGTCGATGACTCGGGTTAAATGCTGTTCTTTGTTTTAGTTGTTTCTCTCTCTCATTAGGAATTGATTATGTTATCTTGTGTTGATTGAATTGGGTATTGTGAAATAATGATTTTAATGCATTTATTGAATCGTTTATTTGTAAACCCAATGCTAGAATTTCGATATAATTAGTAATTGTTATGTTGAAATTCAAGTGTAGCGACTAATTATTCATAGTTATTAGGGATAACATAACCTAGGTTAAATGACACATCGTATGTGGTTATTGCCTTGATTAATCGATTTTCCTTATTCGTAATGCTACTACTTAATTAAATATAGAGATTGTATCCTAGGTTATTCAATAGTTAAGTTTAATTAATGATCGTATCTTGATTAAATACTACCTAACGGAAACTCGAGTTAATTATTAACCCTCGATTAATAGTTGCTAGGAGAGGTTGAAGAACGATAAATCAATAAAATATGTTTAATTAAGACGTAGGCTGAGATTGAACCAAAGAACCAGGTCCCTACCGAGTTCCCCATTTTTATCATTTTCACATGTTTTCTTTAATTTGTTTTTGTTAGTCTAGTTTCATTTTAACCTTGTTAAACCTAAACACCAGTTACTTTCATTTCAAAAACTTTATACACAATCTCTGTGGGATCGACCTAGACTCACCACTGCTATAGTAGTAGGTCTAGTTATTTTATTTTGACTAGCGTTATGACACACTGTCACTAAAGTTATCCTTAAAACTTACAACATTTTTTTTAGAGTTCCACATGTTCTATTAGACTATTGTATCCCTCCATTTCCCTTATAGTGTTCTCCACCATTAAGATAGACTTCTCTGGATTCCCTCGTTATGAGAGCACAATTCCTTTAGCATTTGTATTATTCACAGCTTCATGTTGCTTAAGTCTCCATATCTTCACCATGCCTCCTCTGAGTGGCATATATGTGGGCAAAACCAATTATTTTTAGGTCATTATGTTATCATAAATTGAGAATGGATGTCTAAGGACCATATAGCTCAGGCCTTCTAAGGACCAATATTCTAACAGGATCTTGGGAAAATTCACCCAAATTGTTATAGTTTGTAGCTCAAATCTTTCTAAGGACAAACTAAGCTTCCACATTTTCAATAGTAAAGGTTTACCCTGAGTATGATATGGTCCCAATTAGAGAATCTCTTGCACCATCTCCTTCGAGGCAAACCGATGCCACTTTTTATTTATTAGCTCCCATATGTAACACCTCAGCTTTGGGTGACACTTAAGCTTCATCTACCGAAGGAGGTATATAGTTCAATTTTCTAAAGGCATCTAGATCCCTAACAACCTTACTCCATATTAACTTTGCAGTTGTAGTTTCCACTTAAGCACTCTGCTTCTCCTTAGTCCCTAGGATAGGAGGAACTCCTTTGTAGGGGAAGAGTTAGGTGAAGATAAGGGTAAATATTTTCTAGTCGAGATAGGGGTAGGGGTAGGGGTTATTATTAGATAAGGAAGGTTGTTCTAACTGCATCGGAGCAGACATTGTCAATAAAGGTAAACTATCAACTCCAAAGCTAGACAAGAAAAGACGAGCAATAAGTGGATTACCAAATGATGTATATAGATCAAAAGAGGTTGTTCAAATTGAGTAAAATAATGTAGAGAGAAGGGAAAGCCTCCCTCACATGTTTGTTGTCTTATAAAGGTATGGTATTGTTTGTAAAAGGTGATATGTTAGTTTTTTTCTTATAAAACATCAACTACCAAAACTCTTGTATTTAAATTATGCTACTAGCAATTAATTGTATGTGTAATGATGTTTGTATCTTTCATATTGACTTGAAAAATTCAGGTTTAATTGTAAAAAATTTTTAAACTTTACTCAATTTTGCAATAGTAGCCAAAACTTTAAAAAGTAGAGCTAAAGTGCTCCAACTTTCAATTTGTTACAAAAATAGATCAATGTTAAGGTCTCTGTTAATGTGTCTAGCATGGCAAACTACGTCATATTAAAGTTTTTACCACGTGGCTACCACGTGTTCTATTTTTGTATGTAATTATTTTATAATTTAATAATTTCGAAAATAACAAACCAAGAGACAATAATAGTTACAACTTCACAAGAATCCAAACAACCACCCACCATTCTTACTCCGGAAAATCTTATTACTACATCAAGACCTCATTACTGTAGAATCAAAATATCACAATAATTCATCATCCATAAACCCAAAATCCTTAAAAATTGTCCCACTAAGAAAATCATCCAAACACAGCACCCAAAAATGATCTTTAAGGCCTCCAAAACTTGTCTGCTTTGTTTCTGCATGTTGTACCTGTTGAGCTGGTCATTGAATTAAACCAAATTCTCCTCCTAACTAATTTGCTTCTCTTTTTAATGGCTCCAATGATGCACAATTATGCTATTTACTCCCACTATAATTCAAGTGTAACCATGTTTTTACAATTGACTCATCTTTTGATTAAATGATTCATTGTCAAATTGCATCTTAGATTTTGCTATTGATAAGAGGGTTGACATGTTTTGTATTGTATTGATCTTGATCTCCTTCCAGTCATAACCAAAACTATTAATTTTGATCATAAAAGGAAAGATACCAAATGCAGAAGAAACTTATAAGCTAAATGCCAACTCCAAAAGTTTCTGCGAAGATAGTGGAAGAGTAAAGAGTGACCCCTAAAGATCAAAAACACATCAGTTGTAAAGTTCTGTGGATGAAAAAGTTTTCGAGAGGTTTGTTAGATAGCTTGACGATTGTCAATACGTAAATCTCATTTTCTAGTGACCAATCTTCTTACTAGACAGTAGTGCTTATTTTCAAGACTGGAGAAGAAAATATGAGTACTTTAAGATTAGGGTTTTATTTTCAAGTTATTATATAATAAAATAATTATGTGAAAAAATAAAACATGTGGTAAAATTTTAATATTACATAGCTTACCACGTCAGACACATTAATGTAGACTTTAACGTCGGGCTATTTTCGTAACAAATTAAAAGTTAAAACATTTTAGTGCTACTTTTTAAAGTTCTGGCTGGCATTGAAAAAATAAGTAAAGTTTAGGTTTGTTTTTACAATTAACCCTAAATAAAATGCCTATAAATGCCACATCATTTTATCACCCTAAATTAAGAGAACTTAAGGATGTATATAGTATTTAAGTGTCATATTTTACAACAATTTATGAATATTAAAATATTAGAAAGTCAGAAAGTTTAAGATTAAAAAATTAATTATCAATATTTAATTCTTTCTAATCCTTTATTTTCATCCAAAAGTTCCCTGGACAATGGAGTTTTCTTAGACATACGGTTATTTAGTAAAGACACCAAAAAAATGCTCTCGACGCCAAAACATTATCAGTATTCTTTTGAACAAATGTGAAGGGCGTACTAATACAATATTATTGAATCAACTAAAAATAATATTCAGTATTCATACCTTATATTTAACTATTCATATAATTTTTCGAAACATTCACAAAGAAATTTTGGCTTCTCTTCATTATAATTTTAATATAAATATTATATTTTAAGGTAATTTATATAATCAGTTTGATGCCCTTTCGAAGACAACCTATTCTTTATAATCTGATTCAATTCGTGTGCTGATTCAAAGATAAAAGTCATGCAGTATTGACTTTTCAAAAGTTAACTGACAGTCAAAGCTTTCATTGCCTGGTTAAAAGCGTATTATTCTTTGTTGGAAGTCAATTGTGACTGGTAACATAATTCGTGGAACATTGCCGGAGTAGCCGACACACGATCACAGATGCATGAGCATATCTGGAAACACCACTGAGCAGGCCATGTGTTTCCTCTTGAGCAGGCCCACTTGCCTTAAAATTATTCGAAAATTGTAAAAGCCTTAAATGTTTGACAGTGTCTGCATAAATCAATCTTATAAAATCTTATTGGCCAACACGTAGGCTGCTTTGGCTTTTGAATCTTAATATTACTGGTGATCTAACCTAGTCTTTTAACCAAACTTGAATGTCCCAAATGAAGAAATTGCAAAAGTAATATGCTCAATTTTGATTGAATAATATGGATTCCACTCGCAAGTTATTTCAAAGTTAAAAGAAGGCAGAATCAGGAAAATAAAAAGTTCGTTTAAAAAGAATTATTAAATATAAATTCCGGTATTAGTATTACTATTATTTTCACCAATCATACGTATAAAACAAACGAAATTTGACACAACCATTTTGGGTTTGTGGATGCACATAGTCCTTATAACCATCCATGTCTCCGCACACGAATACAAGATAAAAAACCGGTCCGTCATAGATTCTAATTTGCCTTCGATTTTTATAATTTTGAAGCGATGCCTTCAACTGTACAGTCGAATCAGACACGTAGGTGATCGCATGGTCAAAAATCATTTGCTTGCCAGTCTTGACTATGCATTAATGATGATGCCGATGGGGGAGAAAAAGAAGCAGCCAAGTCGAAGTTGCTTATGTCTTCAATTCTGAATGTAAATTATGTGCTACATGAACCCTTGTTAGGAGCTTATAATTTTCTAACGTGAGAGCTTCTTTAGCTGTCTTCAGTTGGCTCTACTCAGCTCCCAGGCCTATCCATGCCTGCAGTTCTGGTTTTAGTCGGTCGGTCGCAAAAGAAGCAGAAGTAACGAGTCTTGTTTCACACAGAAGGAAAACAAACCACACAAAAAGAAGCAGTCTCAATCATGTCCCTCCCGAAACAGTAGAGTAAGTACTGATCAGTGTATCTGATTTAGACTCATAAACGAGCATCAAGGATCGATTTCATTTTCTTGACTTGGTACAGGAAGCTGGTTTTTGGATGAAATTATGGACGATTTCATTAGTAGTTTAACAGATGAAATGCTTCTTCACATCATTTCTTTACTCCCTTTCGAATCTGCGATACAAACTATCTTCCTCTCGAAAAGATGGAAACTTTTATGGCAGAAATCATTGGTTCAGCACGGCACAAAAGAGGATCTTGCTACTGCAATATGCAGTTTCCTGAACACTTTCAACGAGCATAATTCCTCAAAAAACACCCGCAAGTTTGAGTTCTACTTTGACAGTGGAGGCGTCCTCTTAGCTTTTGTTGGACCTAACAGCAAACTCCATCTTTGTTTTTCTACTGAGAAGCAGGGATTTCCCATTCCTTTTGGCCTCCATTTAAATTTTGACCAACAAAATCTTGCCCATCAATTATCTCCATGCACCTTCTTTGTCAAAAGCCTTCATCTGGTATCTGTCAGCCATCTTACAAATGAGACTGTTTCTTCTATACTGTCGAATTTCCAATGTCTTGAAACCCTGAAAATCACTGGCTGTTTTGGTTTACGAAACATAAATATCGTCTCTGAGAAAAAGCTTGTAAATTTAACCATTTTTGAATGTCCTGATCTGAAATTTCTCCACATTAGGAGTTACAAGCTTAAAACGTTCCATTATCGCGGAATATTGCCTTGGTTTGGGACTCAAAATCACTTTAACCTGGCAGATGCAATGCTTGATTGCAGAGAAGGGCCTAGCGATGATAGTTTACTCTATGTCAAGAACATCGATCCCGTTCTTTTGACGGTGAAGAATGTGGCAGTTCTTACTCTATGTAAATGGATATTTAAGGTAACGTTTCAGCAACAATTGATGTGCCTCGTCCAAATTTGACTTTGACTGTAGTAGCAATTCAACTCCATATAATTCTTATTGCAGGCATTCTTCTGCCCATCGTTATCCACCTTTCTTGTGGAATTTCAATTTTATAACTTGAAAGAGTTGTGGTGGATTGATAATTCAGATGAAAGATTTGACAGTGATGCCATAGTCTCTTTCCTGAAACTGTGCCCTTCACTAGAGCAACTTTTTGTCACTGTAAGTTTCCTTGATTTCTTACAGAATGCATCTAATAGACCTCCTATACTGCACACCTACACTAGGAAAGGCAAAAGAATAGGATGAGGTGGCCAGTTGGCTACAAAATGTTAGGATGAGGTGGCTAGTTAGTTGCATAATGTTAGAAAAATCATTCTTGAATGTTTATAGACAGTATATAAGACAAAGGAAAGACCAGAAGCGCAGGGAGGATTTTTCGTAAACCAATTGTTAAAGGGAGAGGGGCAGTCTCGAGAGTACTGCCAAACCAATAGCTTGTTTTGGCTTTAATCTTTAATCCAAGTCATTTCCTCTTTTCTCATTCTTATTTTCGGTGCATGCTTACTTCCTTTAAGCCTTTTCTAATCAGTCGATACCAGATTCCTAACAGCATCTAAGCTGGCTACTGATTTGAAGTTTTCAACTTAATGATGCTAGTTACTTTGTCTGTTCTTTATTCTGAGTCATAATTTATTCTCAAAATTAGCACACCAAAGACTTCCCTTATCATATTAGCAAGATTTTGAAAATTTTCCATAATTATGATGCTCTTTGATGTGTAGATTGATCCTAAAACCTACCACCTGGAGAGCACAGCCAATTATGCCATACAAGTTGGGAAGACCACGCAACTGAGACATCTTAAACTGGTTAAATTGGAAGGATTTCCAAATATGGGAATGGAGATCCTCCTATCACAACGTTTAAGAGAGTTCGTCATTACCGAGCCACTAATCCTTTCATCATCCTCAGATGGGACTTGTTTGCAGAGATTAAGCAAGATTCCCTTCCATAAAGCAATGCCGAACAGGATTGGTAACTTTGAAACACATGAACACAAGTGGTTTTACGAGTTTGTGGAACCAAGTGATTTAAGCCATATTAATCTTAAACATCTTCACATGGGTCTACAGACCTAGAAATGTTGCCACTTGCATGTCTAGTCTGCTAATAGACTGTAAAGTAAATAAATCATAAGAAGCATTACTTGTATGCTGTGTTTGATTTTACAGAAGTCCTGTCAGTTCATCCTAATCCAAAGGAGGCTGGGTTGAATTGACCAGGGAGTTAACTCTCCACCTTGTAAATTTTGGACTTCGAATTTTGTTATCGATGTAGTCAGATATTGACACTGCTTTTACACTTCATACACTATGCTTAAAGATTCCATCCTTGAGAGTATTTCTTGTTTATTTTTTCTTTAATTCTCTGTCAAGTGAAGACGAAGAGGGTAAGTCAAAATCTGGACAGATATTTGTACTCCAAAATGTTGGAAAATATTTCCAGCTTATTGGATGCAATGTCAAAGCACCTCTATTTATTTCAATAAAGTTGATCTTTCAGCAAAATATACTCTTTGTTTCATCCTCCCTAAATATTAATTAGAAACAAACTTCCCCTATTATTAGTATCATGTTAAAGTCTTGTCAAAGAAAGACCTGTGAACAGTACCAAAAGTCACAAAGCTGCAGCCACAGAATAGGGACGTAAATAGATTAGAAAGGTCGATCGTTTGAGTTTTTCACAACCTTGTTTCTTAAAAAAATATTATCCATTTCAAAGGTCCCCATAGCTTGATAATAAATGGTCCAGGTGGAGAGCCGTTGAATGGTATAGCTCCTATGTTGCCTCGACTCAGATGGACGCTAAAAATGATTTTGAAAAGGATAACGATATTTTTAGTTTCCTTATTACAAGTGTTTTCTCAATACTTATATTTCTTTTAATCTTTTGTTCCTCGAAGTTTAGTTTTTTTTTTAAAATTTCAGTTCTATTTATTTCTTTCATAAAATATATTTATGTGTCACACATCAAACTATTAAACTGATGGTATATGACAGTCATAATTCAAAACCAAATTTAATATATGGTATTTCCTAAGTAATTCTAATAATATTTATTGGAATTTTTAATATGGATAGAGTGTAGAGTCTATTAGTAAAAATTGATGTTGGGTCCAACCATTGCCAAAAATGACTAGAACTAGCCATTTGATTAGTTGGCCCTTATCATTTATTAACCCTTCAACATTTTTATTTTTAATTAATGTGGGATACTCTAACATTCCCCCTCAAGTGCAACTAGGACTAGACATCCAATTGTCACTTGAAATAAATACAACGGTAACCAGATCGAGCCGCTGTGACTAGACATCTAGACAAACAACCGAGAAATTAAGAGTTCGGACCAGATCTGCCCTGATACTATATTAGAATTTTTTATATGGGTAGATTATAGAGCCCATTAACAAAAATTGAACTTAGGTCTAACCATTACCAAAATGACTAGAACTAGCCATTTGATTAACTCGCCCTTATCATTTATTAACCCTTTAACATTTTCATCTTTAATCAATGTAAGATACTCTAACAATATTTGTATTGCCACATAAAATTTATTCATATTAGCTCCAATAAATGTTTTTACTCTTATGTCAAATTTTGGAGTAGATAAATTATGTCTACTTGATTTTTCAAAATTTTTGTTGATTGAAGCTAGTATAGATTGCAGATGGGATATATAAGAAATAAGTGATTATTCCTAAAGTTGGATAATATTAAATCAATGTTGAATATGTTAATGTATCGTATGAAGCTACAAAAACATGGCTAGTGCTCTAAATGGACAATAATTTCTCAGGATGCCTTAAATATATTCATGGTTCACAATTTTCATTAAATGAATAAAGCTTAATATGATTTCTAGATTAATAATATGATATAGGTTATGTAGATATTTTGACTATTGATATTGGTTGCTATGAAGGATTTATGTTTAGGGTTAGAATTCAAATTAGATGAAATGACATTTAAAGCAAAGATCCTCCTTTTAGATGGACACTAATTTTCGAACTCTAGGATGTTCAACACTAAATGAAGCAAGTTGTATATGGTTTCGTTTATTTAGAAGTTTTTAGGATTTTTGATGTCTGCATATAGTGAGCAAACTAAATTTTGGTATGTTCAAATGTATGGACTTCCTACTTCTTTTGTAGAAATGAAGTTTGGGACCGTAATGTTATAGTTAGGCCAAATTTAATTGAATTGTTATATTTGGAGTTTTGAGATTAATATGATATCTAAGATTTAACAGAGGTATGGTGGAGCACTCTCAAATAAGATAATGATACCTAAGAATACAGAATGTTGTTAGCGATACATTCAAGTTATTTATTCTACAATTGCTAATGTTATTTTGCTATAATTAATAGTTAGAAATGTTATTTTGCTATAATTAATACTTAGACTACAAGTATTCTTTTAATGAAGAATTTAAAATTTCAATAAGAAAATTCTAGATGTGGATTGTAGCAGCCTCGACAACTCTTAGTTATAATGTTATCTTATGGTGTATAGTCAATTAAATTTGTTGACTAATGGTAGTAGTTATTGTGGACATGTAACTGTTAAGAATTTAAGCACAAACTACAGTTAACATTGTTTCATTATATATCATAGTTTGAATCAAAACCATTTTAACTAAAGAATAAGTCTTATCTTACAAAGAGAAACAATAAAAACTTTATACTTTTATTGTTAAAAGGCGAAGGTTGTAATAGTATTAATAAAGAAAGGAAAATAACATTTACTATAAAGATAGACATCATCTGTCTAATCATGCCTTTATGCTTTATTGCAAAATAACTTTTCTTTTGATCCTTACTTCACTCTCAAACAAGAAAAGCAACATGCTCAAGAAAAAGAAGTGAATATTACACTGATAGAACATATCAAGTGATATTACTACCTTTGATTGTTGGAATTGATGCATCACCTAACAAACTATTTAATTTATTATTCCGATTCCTAAATTTGTTAATAGTCATATTTATCATTTCATGAATTAATGATTTTGCTTTACTCCTATTATTAAGGGATATATATCATTTATTTGCTATTACTAAGAGATATATATTAGGATAGGAATCTAATTTACTTCCTATCTTGTTTTCATGACAATAGGTATTTATAGTGTATAAAATAATTATTACATTTTTTTAATCTCTTTCTTATGAAAGTTCAGTGACATACTCACATTGAGTAAAAAGACAATTGGTGTGGAGGACATCACTATTGCATTATTAACTTATAACCACTAGAGACTCAACAACATTGAAAGTTTTTAAAATGATGGGTTATATGTAAGGGAAAGTCAAGATCATAAGAGGAAGTAAAGGAAGGATTGCTCATCTAAATAACCTAAGGATAAAATGAAAATCTATTATTACAAGTGTGAGAAAACTGAGTATATCATGGGTGGCCTATCCAAGTAAGAAGGAGCAAAAGAACAAAAAAAAAGGTGATTATTTGTCGAAGTTTACTAACATAGTACAAATAAGGGAAATTGAATTATAGCAATAATTTTAAGCTCTACATAACAAATAGCCAATTCATGACTCATGGATATTGGATAAAGGATGATCATATCACATAATATCAAAAAAGGATTGGTTTGTATCATACACATTTGACAATTTTGGTACTATCCGATTAGGGGGTGATAAATTTTGTAAAATCATTGGAACATGTAGATCAAGATTAAGATTTTTGATAGAGTTGTCAAGTTATTATATGACGTTTGACATGTTCTCAATTTAAGGAAGAACCAAGTCTCTTTGGGCACCTTATATGCAAACAACTTTGGTTATAAAACTAAAAAAAAACAACATTAAAGTGGTAAAAGGTGTGATAATTATGATGAAAGGGCCAAGATTTACAGGAGACATTTAAAATTTTATAGGGAACATAGTTTAAGGCAAAAATGCTAAAACAACAAATTCAAAGGAAGATATTTGTAGGTGGAAAAGTTACAATAAATGTAGCTCAGGTATATCAGTGAACAAGGAATGACAAAACTCTATAGTGAGCTTATTGGAGGGTGTAAAACACTGGAAGTGAGAGTTATATAAGTTTCAACTAGTTAGTAAAAAGTCTAAGGTGATCTTCAAGGATCCAGTATTTGAGAAGAGATATATATTGGGACAAATATATAGAGAGGACATACTAAGATCGAAAAAAGCATAGTATTAAGGTGGTACAAGTGAAACTAGGACATCTTATAATAAATGTTAATGGTGTTGGAAATTATAGTTTTAAAAATAAAATAATGTCAGGAAGAGAGCATCAACATCGTATAGCCACAAATAAAGTGAGATGGACTATTAAGCTACTAAATAGATATGGTTAGGATGATTCAGTCGTGGATGCTCTTACCATCAATGATGAGAATCTAACTACCTTCAAGAGACTATGGATAATCAAGAGAAGGATGGATGCATCATAAGGTTAAAGATGTGAGGTTTCATAAGCACAAGAAACTAATTGCATCTATTCACATCTTATTGGAAAAGGTTCACTGTTCAAAAAATGCAACTAACATATAGATAATAATAGTTACCAAGGATAATTTCAAGCATTTCTTAGACTTGATTTATTTCTCAAGGTGTTAGACATGGCTACAACCTAACCTATAAAAATTATAATCGTTAAGATGAAGTGTATAGCTCATATATATGAATATACAGTCTTAGAGGTGTTTCTTAAAATGTGTTGGCTGAACACATTATATTCGCCAATGTTGAAATTATATGTATGACTCATATAAATAGGTGTTATCTTAGAGTATTGTTAAAAGAATACAAGTTTTTTTAGAAGCCTTTAGGTGAGCACGACTTGGCATAAGATTGTGTTTTAGCATATGTTTTATCCAAAATACAAAGGAGAAAATGCAAACTAAAACATGAGTATATTGGTGTAAAGAGGATTTTCTTATGTAGGACATGACTTAGGACATAGGCATTTTAGAGTTTGTTTCTATGTTTTAGAAAGATATAGTGGGTTATAAAGCTTTGGACAAAGATGTGTTGGAGTCCATATCTATGTGTGCAAAGAAACAATAAAATACATGTTCTAAGGCACAATCATATTCATGATAGCTAACCTTATTCAGAAACATATTTTTTAAGGATTACAAATCTGGAAGGACTCTAAGACTTATTAGAGTTATGCTTAAATTATGTTGGGTCTGGTAAAAGGATAAGTTGTATGAAACTATACCAAATAGAGTTTGTAATTAACTATACTTATGTAAACATAGTCTATATATATGAAATATGTAATCCTCATTAAGAAAACTATTAATCAATATAGTGAATCAGTCACTTTTAGCTTATAAGGATATAGGCACACCCAATTGATTAAACATCGTTAAAAATCTATTTGTTGAATGTTTGTTTATTTCTTTCTTATTTATTTTTATTGACTACAACTTATTTTCAACGATAATAGTCACTTTCTATATGCTTTATGTGTTTATAGTGTATTGGATCTAAATCAATTTAGAGTGTTAGTTTTCACAATATAAATTGACAGGATATGAATGTATAATGCTTAAATTTTGCAAAATTATCTTCAACTAAATAATTTTTTGATAATATATAGTCATAAATTGGTATTCGAATTCCAAGTTGGGTTGTGATGATGTTGTTTCTTCTGGTTTTCCATAAAACTAACAAATTATAAAAAGAATATATAATATCTAGTAAATCACCTTCAAAAGTCATGATATTTAGCTTAATTCACATCATAAAAGGCATTCAATTGAATTTAAATTTGCACAAAAAAAGTTTATGTATGTTTGTTTTACATATTACAAAACATAATGGAAAACTCCTAAATGTTGTAGTTATGACTTCACCCATAAATTAAATTAAGACATAGACTGCAAAGGCTAAATTGGGTGTTATGTTAGTCAACTAAATCAGTTGCCCAACTAAGATGAATCGTTTTTGTGATTACTTTCAAATCTATTAGGGGATAAGTTTTGTTCCATAGGAAAATAAATTAATTTAGCTTCAATATATATTACTTCTTCAAGAATTTCAAGAGTACTTTTTATAAAAAAATAAAGCTTGTTTTTATCAGTTTGTACCACATCTATACCCAAAATAATATAGTTTTCTTAGATACTCTAATATGAACAAAGTTTTAAAGAATAATTTGATGTCTTTGATGTCTTTTATATTGTTTCCTACTAAAATAACATTATTTGCAAAAATAAGGAGAGCATTGGGTTTACCATAATGAGATTAAATGAATAAATAATAATAAGACTTGGATTACTTATAGTCATTTTTTGCAATAATAAATATTTTAGTAAATTGTTGATGTCAGCCCCCTGAAATTTTTTTCCATTAACTTAAGCATAATAGCTTATGGAAAGAATGCATGAGAGGGAGTTGAGGGCATTTTCAGAATATAGCTTAAGTATCAAGGGTAAAGTGGACTTTTGGGGAAAGGCATGGTGGACATGTCT